>JAKWBJ010000213.1:1227500-1380000 GCA_023159175.1 Wohlfahrtia magnifica | reverse complement strand
CCGTCTATTGTGTCAAACTTTTTTGTTTTTGTTTTTTTTCTTTTTGAGTACGTTCGGTGCTGCACAGTCAGCGACAGTATTTTACATTCAGTCTTTATTTGTTTGTAAACGTGTTTGATTGTCGTCGGTGACGGTGACGGGTCTTATTTGTCGGTTTGTTTTTACGAAATTGATTCAAGGAAAGTGTTAATAGTGATTTAGATATTTTAGAAAATATAAAAATCATTACATATTAAACTTTAAAAAAGTTTAGCAAAAAAGAAATTCATCCATTGGTATTTCTTGCAGTGTCTTGTTCTACATATCTATCTGAAAAGGGTGTAAAAAATACCTCAGTATTTATTTCTCTGTATTGTTCTCTTCGTTCGATGGAGACGTTCCGTTCATGTTTTTGTTTACCTTTTCTTATTCTTCTCATTATTTATTCAATTTGTTTTGGTTGTTTTGTTATGTTAATTTTTTTTACTTGGCTGTTTATATGTACATCCATACATACAAATGTATGTATTATATTGAAGGCGCAGATACAATTACTAAAAAATAAAAGACGAGTATTAACAATTTGGACATTTGGTCACATTGTCTCTTGATTTTATTCGTTTTGAATACAAATAACTTCAAATTATACTCTTATAAAGCATTAATTAGAATAATCATACATCCATACATACATATCGCTCATTTACTTCAATAGTGTTATAACTCAAAGAACAAAATTTTTCATGAGAGTTGTTCTAATTTTCTATTATTTAGACATGGTACAAGAATACAAGGTAAAAAACCAGCTGTTTTTTTCTTTGTGTTGTTGTTCCGCTGAAATGTCAAATTTGTTTACGTTTATACATAGGTATTTGTCCATAAACAACTATTTTGTAATTTTATATGAAAAAGGGGAAAATTTAAATAAAAAATATATTTTTTTTATATTTTTATTTGCGTTAAGTTTTTACTTTTTGTTTTTTTTTTAGTAATTTCTTAGAAAAAAATACAAAACGCTTTGTTACTTTCGTAAACAAAAATGTTGATTTTGACATTTTAGCGTACACGTATAAAAATAAAATGCCTGTTGTTTTTGTGTGGGGTAGTTATAAGGTTACGTGATAAATTGTACCATGGCATTAATATAGGAGTAAACACTTTATAGCTCTGCTCTTAATTTTGTACGAATCAGTAAGATTTTTCCACACAATATACATAGATCACAATATTCCGCATATTGTAGACTACTTAACTAAAAAATAATGTTAAAGTAATAAATACATATATATGTATCGTCCATTTACATTCAAAAAATTCTTTGTTTTTAGCCAAAAAATTTAAATCATAAATATTTTGTATGTTTATTTCTGTATTAGTGTTTATTCCTCTTAATAGGACTTGAAAATTTATAACAGCTCTCCTGAAAAATTAGTTCTTTGAGTTATGACACTATTTAAGTAAACGAGCGATATGTATGTACATATGTATGTGTGTATGTACCTGCATATGTATGTGTGAAAAAACAACATCTTCAGCAAGTCACAACACAAACCGCCGTTCCAATAAAAAATTTTAATTGATGGGTTATTTGTATTGTTTAGGCTAGAACTTCTGCCAGGCATATTCAATAGACATGTATGTAGTACCTATGTATTTAGTTAGTATATATGTATGTGCATATGCATGTATGTAAATTTTACATATGCATGCAATATAGGTATGTATGAATTTACACAAATATGTATTATGTAGAATAAAAAGTGAAACTAAATTGATTTGATATTGTGAGTGCATGTTCCTTTTCTTTTGTACAATATTATTTTGTAGGTACAAATTACCGGTAAAATTAACCTAATACCTACAGTTGCTCACAGCTTATTTCATGTGCATTCAAAATATAACTTTGAACGCCTACAGCATCAAAACTACGGATGATATCAAAAAGATTTAAACGCACGATTTTTTTTAAATACTTCTTTATTTAAATAAAATTATGTGTTCATGTTTTTAAATATTTGTAAAAGTGATTTTAAGCAAACTTAAAACTTATGAAAAATTCAAGTCACAGCTTATTTCTTGTATTGTCAGTAGTCTTAGAAAAAACTTAGATGGGACGTGGTTTAGTATTTGGTTAACTTTCTTTTAATTCTTAATTACGTCTTTAAGACGATTTTCCGTCGATATAAAGATTTTTTTTTTGGTTAGTTTCCAGTCGACCAGTGAAGATTTTAAATCATTCTGATTACTAATCTGCTTCTTCGGTATTCTCAAGTCCAAAATTTCCCACAAATTTCCTATCACGTTTAATGAGAGAATATTTCAGTAGCATTCATGAGGTTTGGTCAGTTCCATATCAACCATGACTGCAAAATCCTTGATTTGTGTTCCGGGTCATGATTCTGATAATACAATAACCGACATGTTAACATAAATTGGAAATGTCTTTTATGAAAAAGTTTGCATATTCAGAAATATTCAGGTTTTTAGGCACATAAGATATTTTTGCCCACAAAGATTTATTCATATTTTTGTTAAGTGAGGTACTTACGATAATTTAAAAACACTGAAATTTATCCTTAAATTGAAGGCGAGTTATTCACGGAATCTACTGGCATCGTAGTATGCCTCGGATGTAAAAAAGTAAATTTAATTTTATTGACAAAGTTGGAAAAGCTTAAAAAGTATGCAAGCATGGTTATTACAGCCTTGTTGCAATTCTGACCGACACAACTATCACAGTAGAGACTTAGTATGTATATATTAATAGTCTATTAGCTGTTTCTTTACTATCTATGGTTAGCAATTAGTTTTGAAGGCCCGAACGTATTTCATTAGAGTCACGCTTACTGTCGCTTTCACCCACAGAAACCAGTAACTATCTCTTGTGCTTAATATTCGTTATACATTCTTCAGTATTGATGAATTGTTTTTTCCTTTGCATCCAAATATTATTATATTATTAGTAATAAATAACACAAAAATTATATTACAATTCAAAGGACACAAGCTTCTTAGATTATCAGTACTTGCGTACTAAAGAAATATAATTGAATTTTATTATATGTATATCTTTATATACCTAGACGTTGATTTATGACATATGTACTTTGCTTTGGGTAAGAGTTTTAAGAAGCTGCAAGGAGTTTAAAGAACCTAAATTAATTTTTTAGCATAGAGAACTAGTAGAAATTAAATAAATTATTTTTATTTTTGTGTAATTTTGTTTCCAGAACATTTCATTATAGTAAATTTTTAATCAAGAGTTTTTATTTAATTTAGCGTTTATTGCTATCTTCTACGATAACGGCAAATCCAAAACAGTCCACTTGTTTTTTGGTTTTATAACAGGCCTTTTATATTAATGAAATGGTGTTGTTGGTGGACGTGACTTAACGTAAAGCCATAACCGTAATCGTAGAAGTGAAGTGAAGCTTGGTGGCAAGCGCCTTTCATGTTAATGAAACAGTGTTGGTGGACGTGACTTCACGTAATGATAATTTTGAACCCTTGTCTGTGTAAAATTGAATTTGGATTTTTGATAACGCTCTTGCCGAATCATGTAATGCAACTAAATAATCCCACATTAAAAAACCACCAAATTGCTGATTGTTTTGAAAAAAATACTTATATTACCAAAAGAAAACAGATTAGTTGTATTGGCAGTATTTTTGGTTTTGTTACATATTTTTGTTATTAAAGCCTTACAATCGAATTCATAAAAAAATAAAGTAGATTGCAAAACAATTTTAATTCACATTCATAAAGGAATTTTAATTTAAAACTCTTATTTTAAATCCCATGTAAATAAACGAATTTTAAAATTGATTCGACTCCATTTTAAAGCTTTTTAAAAAAATTATTGTAAAATATAATCATAAAATTGAAAATTTAAACATTTTTTCATAATAATGCAAACGCTATCAATATGTTTTTTATCATAAATTTCTACATTCATAAAGGTCAACAATCTGATAAATGTAAACCCCCGCGGTTTTAACTATTTGATGTTATCCAGAGTGCACTGTATTTATATGTACTTGCAAATTTAATAGTTTTGTTAATATTTTGTTTATAATAGAAACTTTTACCCGAATTTCAGAGTGTCATAAAACGAGTTTTTACAAAAGGGGAAGCAACGTTTTTTTCATACTTGACAAGCAGTTCAAATATTTTATTATTATTAATAATACCATCCTGTAAATAATCCGGTCAAAAAACATTTTTTTAAAGTATATATTTTTTAATAAAATAAATAAAAATAATATTTTTATATGATTCTAAATAAAGAAGTTTAATTCAATAAATTTGTTTTATCAAATAAACAATGGGCATTTTAATCATAACACGTTGATACAAAAATGATTTTTTCATGAGTTGCATTACTAAAAAGCTTAATAGCTCCGTCAATTTTAAATCAATTTCTAAAACGTAAGACGTAAAGAAAAAGCAACTCGCTTTGAAACCAATAACGAATGTTTTATATTTTAAGGATATTGTCAATGTCAAATACTTTTTTTATTTAAATATTTGTATTTATGTTTTTACATTAGTTTCTTTTGAAACCCCAATTTTTTTTACTGAATATGGTTTTTTACTTCTCAATAAAGTTTTTTCAAAATTATTATTTTTAATTACACGTTATAGTTTTTTTTATTGATTACTGTATTATTTTGTGAGCTCATGCCGAATGGTTTTTTGGGCCACTGTACATATACATAATAACTTGTTCACAATCTTGTGCAAATGGTCTGGAATTTTTTTTTACCATACACTAACAATATACAAATGAATGCACTTGCTACGGTTTGACAAATATGCCACACTCAAAACCGAAATTTATATTTGCCCAACACTTTGCCATACTTGAGCAAACTAGCAGCTGACAGTAAAAAAATAAAAACAATGGAAAAATATAAATATTGAGATACCAAATGTAAAAAGCGCATTAACAGAAAACAATGAAGCTCAATGAAAAAATGTGACTTAGTGGCAGAAATACTTATAAAATATTTTCAATAAGCTCCAGAAAAAGAGGTGCGAATGGGCGTTATGCTATTGCCGGTTTTATTAATAAAAGCTATAATAATAGATTTTATTAATTATAATTTGAAATCAATAGGCACCACCGACCCAAATTTTCTAAAATTAAATCTTGCATAGAACATTTCATACTTTCTCATATTTAAGATCTCTTACGCAGCTTCGTCTATTAAAAAATCAATTAATCGTTTTCTTAAGCTCCTCTTAGACATATTTTATTTTTTTAAAATTAGAAGTAATAGCAAATAATTTTGTATTTTTTGCGGCCAGCAGTGAGTTTAGCATTTTGCTATAAATTGCAACACTTAGACAAAAAGAGCCACCCACAATTAATAGCAAATATTTACAATGTATAAATTTGCTATCTAAATGCCCAAGATTGTGAACGAGTTAATGTATTTTACAATAATAAATAAGATATAAGTAGTTTTGAAAACAATTTTGCTTATTCAATAGGCACGTCTAATCAATCATATTATTCGTTTTGTATTCGTTGATTTTATGAGTGGTTGATGATAGAGATCAGTAATGGATACTGAAAAAGTAAGTACACTCGATTCATAACTCATAAATTCCTGTACTCATACCAGTGATGGGAAAGTTGATAAGATGAATCTTTTTTATACCATTTAACTTCAAAAAATGCCGTAGTACTCCCCTAACAGATTTGCTATTCTCATAAATAATTCCTTGTTTGTATACTTTTTACATACCTTTGTAGCAGCATTTTACGATTTTTATTTATTTTTAATACTAATGGCAACTCTATTACACTATGGGATGAAAATGAATGAAGTTAAAATATGTAAGGAGTGATACTATTTTTCCGATAGGCACTATCGAGTACAACAAGAACATGTTTTTGAAATATTCAAAATACCTCAAAATTACGGTTTCCCTTACCTTCATGCAATTATAAGCTAATAACCGAATATAACCAAATTATCAGAAAAATGACATAGTTTAAATAAAAATTAAAAAAATTTGCATGCGCCCAACACGCGTGTTCAATCATCGCTGTTTCAGTGACGAATAAAAGCAAGAGCATCCATTGCACAACGTGTTTCTCTTGTTATTGTTTTGCATATAACACACATACATGCGTAAAGTGCGATTGGGTTCGCTAAAAACGTAAGCAAATTAAACTGAACGAAACTTGACGAAAAGTTTGTTAAGTACATTATGGTTATACACATTTGATAGTGTGTATTCGCACAGTCTTTGGAGCTAGACTACGCATATTATGGTTGGGCATTTAGTGGTTTCTTTGTTTTACACTGAAAGTCGAGTACAGTACAGTCGAGCTAGTTTTGTCCGCTATCGGGAGGCGTCTGTTTCAGGGGGTGCTACTTTTAATAAGTTCAGCATTGCTATTAAACCCTTTAAAGTTTGAGATAACTACTACTGATGGAGTTTTAATATTTTTTAAATTCACTTTTATTGTATAAATTTTTATTATGTACATACATATATACATTATATATGTATATACATACATTCGTACATATACATATACAGTCTAGATACAGTCTTTAAAAATTTAAAGAACTTTTTCTAAATTAAATTAAAAAAACATAAACTTCACCTTTAAAGTTTAGATCATTCAGATACGGCTGAAATTGAAAGAATTTGTAGATTGTAGTCTGCTTACAGTTTACTTTTCTCCATTTCTGTTGCATGTTTTCCACATGCATTTCTAAACTTACTAATTTTTTATATTCAATAAAATAATATTTTGCAAAAGCTTTTAGATGAGCAATTTGTTGTAGTACTTCGTCTTAGGATTTTATTGCGTTACTTTCTTGCACAGCATTCTCCTAGTATAAATCGCTTAACATTTATTCATCAAAGTTTATTTCTATATTGTCATTTTTAATGCACACATATGCATATGTTTACATATTCCTCAAAATTAACGTTGTCAAACTCTGTAATTGTATGAAAATTCAACAGGGTTGATAATAATAAATCATCTTCAGCATCAAGGCGAATTCAAACCAGGTGACCTTGGCTTGCTATGTAAGCAACAGCTGATAAGTGACTATATGTCAAAAGGATTCGGCATTACTATTTTTTACAACAAATATATGTGACACACAGTTAACTTATTACTATTTGCTTATTACAGTGTTGCATTATTTTGACACAACGTTAAAGTCTGTTTACTTCGTTTTCAAAATGAGACCACCTTGTTAAATTTGCCTTGTTCAGCATCAAATTCTTGAAGAGGGCGATTTTGATGCATAAAACCTGCCTTAGGAAATAATTTTTTGATCGTTGTGTCCATCTTTTCCCAAGCGCTTGTGATAAAACATAAAGCGTCAAGTACATTAATAGTTTTTCAAAGTTTTGATATCGCTTTGACTTAATTCATTTTTAAAACTATGTGCTTTAAAATTAAATTTTTATAATTAACTCTAAACTTTTGTATTACTCGTAGGTCTAGAGGTTGATAAACTGAAGTGTATTTGCTGGTAAAAAGCTAATGGAATCGTTTTTAAATGATAAATCCCTAGGATGCAATGCAGCGTTGTCTAAAAACAAGATAATTTTTCTGTTACAGGAAATCATTTTTCTATCTACATACTTGCATACAGCCAAAAACATGAATACACTGAAGGCAGTTATTAAAAAAAAAAAAAAAGAATCGCCCACTAAAATTAAAAAGAAAATCTGCGTATTACACAATACATATGTATTTGGTTCATATTTTAATTTTTTTAGATTTTTGTACGGCAATGGGAAGTATTTAAGAAAAGATTATTAAGTGTTTTAAAAAAAGTACTGTCCACGTCCGGCCAAAAAAATGTCCCTCTGACGGAGGTAAATTTGTTCCAAAATTGCCATCAAAGGCATAGGACCGGGAAATTCGACCGCTAACGGGGAGTGTCCACTTATCGGAGGTGTCCGTGAGGGGAGATTTCACTGTATAACTCTTGATGTTTAAAATGTTTCTAACCTTATGCCCTGACTGTTCGATAAGAGTTGTAATATTGTCAGTATTTTTGTAGTATAAAGCAAATTTTTAATAACTAGTCTTTGTCATGTTTGATCTGAAAGGTATGGAAACTTATAAGTATTGTTAGGCCTAAGATATGTATGTGACAAAAGCTATATAAGAGCAAATTATTTTAACCATAAATCTAATTAGGTCATCCTTCATAGCTTTATGGGAATAACTTGGATCAATTATTAATGAAAAAATATTATTCATGTCTCTTATATTGCTTATGTCTGATATACATATATAATGGCTGTTATTTTGGTGAGATATAGTTTTCTGTCGTTGCTGGAAGAGTAGGTGGCTGTTTCGAGGAACCTGATAACGAATAAGAAATGAATAGAAACAGGTTTCTTTTCTGTTTTTGGGTAATATTGTAGAAAGTACGTCTAGATTCTCTGAAAACGCCACAGAAAATAAGGAGCTTTAAGAAGAGTGTTAAAAATATAAGTTCTTCTCTATTTAAGTGAAAAGTCCAAAACTAAGTGAATGCGCATTCTTTTATACTCGTATAACTGGCCTTCTCTCATTCCACAACAAATGTATGAAGTTTTATTTAATTGTGTATTTAAATTTTTAGATTAACTTTTCAGTTCAACTATACGTTGCTATTTCCATGCTATTATATATAAGTGTGCTATTCCATGCTATTATATGTAAGTCAACGTTCGTGCTTTTGTTTTGCCCGGTACTGTATGTGTTATAAATTACTTATTAAAAAAAATACATTATTTAGTTTCGTTTCCTTCGGGTTTGTTTGTGTTAAGCCTTAGTTTTTAAGTAAACAATTAATTTATTACATGGAAATTTATTCACGGATTTTAAAAAGGTCATAATACAAAATTAAAATTGAAGATTAAGAATAAGTGTGATTTTTATTGTAATTTATATGTATATTTTGTAAATGGGTTACCTTTGTGAGTATTTTACGGGCAGTAAATCAATTTCAAAATTTACAATTTATATATGTATGTATATATCTTTTGGGTATTTTTTTATTTCTTCTTCAGCACTTCGCATTCATTCATGTACATATGTACATGCATATGTAAGTACATATGTTTGTATACATGAATATTTATTTTTGAATTTATTTAAGTACATGAATAAACGATATATACATGCATATGTATGTATGTATATGCGTGCGTTAATATCAAAATATAAAAACGTTTTTATTAAGATTTTAAATTTGTGTCATATTGAGCTATATTTTTTACGTTCTACTCAATTACATTCAATTTAAATTCTGTTAAAAGTTTCGTGTACCGAACGAAGTCTTAAATAATGTTCTCAGTATTGAAAATATATTATTCGCTCTCGAGCTGTCTCAGAAAGTGGTTTAAAAACGAAAAATTATCGGACCAAATAAATAATATGTACATATAACATATATATATATATATATATACACACACACACACACACACACACATATATATATATATATATATATATATATATATATTTATATGTGTAAAACAAAAAACAAACAGTGCAAAAAGTATTCAAAATCTGTAAAGCGATAATTTATTTAAAAGAATAAAAGATTAATTACGAGTATAAAAATTAAAGAAAAAATCACAAATGAAAAATTTCCGAATGGCACTCCAAGAGTTTTGAATTCAACAATATACATGCATATATGTTTACGTATGTACATGCACTAATTTGCATATGTATATAATATAATACTAAAATATAAATACAGAAAATATAAACAAATTAAATAATAATAAAGTTCTTTTTGTTTTCTTTTAAAAAATATTAATTTCCAAAATTCAATGTGTGTTTTAAAATATTTGTAAACATATTAAACAAATTTTACGACATGGAATTTTATTAAGAGTTGAAATACTAGATAATAAAAAAGTGGACACAAAAAGAACACCACCGATTTTAATAAATCTGGTAAGTTAGCTGAATTAGGAATGACAATGTTCAACGGTTGAACCAATTATTTATTATTTATTCGCGGTTAAGAAAAAATACATACATATTTAAATTTAAAAATAGATTTAATTTGAAATATTAATTTTGTTATTTTTATGAAAGTTGCAAAGATTTTGGTTCGAATTAAAAAAAAAATATATTCATATGCAAGCATTTCACAAAGATGTTATTGTTATTGTTTTTTTTTTTTAATAAACGAAAATAAAAGTTAATAAACGAAAATGTTAATAGATGTTTGTTCTGGGAGTTATATTTAAATTATGACACTCAGTCAATGTGTGAGCCATGCTATACTTTTTAATAAAATTATTGATATCTAATAAAAAGCAAATCTAATTTGCAAAAGTTTAAGTATTTTAATTATGTAATTAACTTCAAAGCTTAAAAAAATATACAAAAACAACAGAAACTCAAAAAGTATTAAAATCACCTAACAGTGAAAGTTATCCACTAATGGCAAATATATTTTATACTTAATATTAATATTAATATTTACTTAATATTAATATTTATTTATTTATTGGGCTACCTTTTAATTAAATAACAGCTTACAGACGTCTAGGCATCGATTCCAATAAATTTTAGGTGTACGAGGAAGTATTTGCGAACAACTTTGACTGTTGAGTTCTCGATGCTCAGTGTTTTTTGTGACCTAATAACATGTGTTCTGATATTTTGGTCAAGGTGGGCCTATCCATTTTGAATAATATTTAAGTTCAGAAATTGTACTAGAACCGGAAAGGGGAATGAAGCTGTTTGGGAAGGTTGTATGATAACTCCTCCCATACAAGGCTTGTTGTATGGTTTGGGTTATTGTTTTGTTGAAAACGCCAGCTTCCAAAAAATTATCTTCAAATAGGTTCGAATATGTGAAACGATGTTTCGATAAAAACTTAAATGCCAACCCCAACAGCCCATGTTAAACACCAAGGCATATCTTACCGTGAATATCAAATTCCTATATTCAAGAATTTTCCAGTAAAGTTGTGTTGTGAGATGATATTATGTATTTTATATTGTATTTGGGTGTGAAGAAAAACAAAAAGTTTGGCAAAAAAACTAGGAGTTTGGTAATAAAAATTTGATACCAACGATAGAGAATGTATGTAGAAACTGTTTAGATACACTCACTTTGTCTGTGAGCCACTGTGTATATATACATAGATATACATATCGTTGCTCTCATGTAGAATGGAGAAGGTAAAAATATAACAGATACTGTAATTATCAAAAAGTAACATTTTTTAATTGCAGCTTTTAATAAAAAATCAAACACAAGTTTGGTGTTTAGATTACAATCTCCAAACCATGCGCTTGGTGATATACAAGCGTTATTTCCTATGCTATTGCATTAAATCTTTGTGACAACATGTATTTGTGTACAACGTATTGAAATCACTAAAGAACTCAATTTGGAAGAAATACGAGTTATGGCATTTCTAAATGAGAGCAACGATATATACAGTCATGTGAAAAATAATAGGGACACATTTCGATTTTCCCTAATAGCTTAAGAGAAAAATGAGCTACAAGTGAGAAACGGTACAAAGTTTTTTTACGTCATCGAAATTCAAGCAGACAAATTGTAAGATCTTTTTGATAAATATTTAAATATAAAAAAGGAATTAGATTTTTAACGACAAGTGTCGTTATTATTTTTCACATTACTATATGTTTCAATACCCGAAAGATAAGATAAAAGATAAATAAGATAAAAGATAAACAAAAGAAAAGACAACAAACTAATTAATTTAAAGTTCGAGTTATAAAATATTTATGTATGTATATTTTAGGTACAATTCGGTATTTACGACTGTAATTGATTCTTGTAGAAATCTGCAGGGACAACTTTCACTTATAAATCATTTCTACAGATGGAGAAAGTCCCTTTCAGAAAAGAGACCATTTAACAATTATTTTATATATTTGGGAATAAATATGTATTTTGTTGATAAACTGATGTGTAACGTTCATGGATAACTTTTCGTATTTTAATTTAAAAAGAGAAATCGATTTTTTTAAATATAAGAGGAGTATGTATGTACATATACATATGTGTATGTATATCGGTTACCTTTTTTTGTTAAGTTACAATAATAAAGTAAAAATTTATTATTATACGAAATAAGAGAACTTAAGTTTTAAGTTTCAGTAAATCATATATATATGAATGTTTCGAATGCCAAATCGATTGTCTCAAAAAATTGGGAAAAACTAAAAAAATTGTTTAAAAATTGAACATAACATTAAAAACAAATAATTTACATAAGTTTATCGTCACCTATTTTTATCTTGCACTATGTGACGACTTTGTTGACACGTGAGCTCTCGTTGTTAAAACTTTACCTCTACTGATGTTCTCAATGTTGTTCTCTGGAGCTCAACATGTCTTCTTCCTTAAGGATTCCATTGTAAACTGGCTTTTGCTGTCCATTAGATCTCTGTGAAGAATTCCAGACTTTGCTTAGAGTGGCATATGCGCCTCATGCGCGGATTATCCTGTCCGTCACATCTTTATCAGCTCCGCCATCTTTACCTATGATACTGCCGATGCTGTGATTGACGTTGCTATTCCAAGCGATGTCCTGTAAATGTCTATTTTGAGTACAACCGCAGGCCAAGTTTATATCGTATGCCGTCTAGAGTATAATACATTATGCATATGCTTTTTGAGTAGTCAAGGACATACAGCCGTTGCTTCAGGTGCCGCGATGTTTGTCTGACTAGAAGGAAAAGTACAGGCGGTAGAGAATAGTCTTGTCTTATGCTTGTGTTGACATTAAATGCTCTGCTTTGCTGGCTTTTAAAGTGTACCCTATATGGCGCTTCCAATATACTTAGTTCTCCTATAAGGATGTCAGGAATATCGATGTTTTCCAGAGCGGATCATATTGCTTCCCTTTTGTTAGAATCGAATTATCTTTCGAAGTCTACGAAAGCTAGAGAGAGTGTGGAGGTGTATATCCACACAGGTATAAATCCACACAGGTCATTTCAGAAAGACTTTTCGATGGTAGGAGAAATGTGCTCTAATATGATCTTCTAAATGGCGGCCAGTAGCGTTATTCTTCTCGAGTTCCTACATTGCGTCAGATTTATCTTTTCTGTGCGTGACAAGGTCAGGACAAGCTTTGAATAATTCAGGTGGTATTGTGTCAGGGTCAGCTGCTTTGTCGTTCTTTAGTCTAGCAGCTGCTCTTTTTCTTGAGTGCTTGTTCTTATGATATTTACAATCTTAATTCGGGTGTTAATGCTGGTCTAGCACCCTGTCCAGATGACGTCTGAACTGCTGTGCGACTGAGGGTTGCTGAAGTCGGTGCACATTCAATTTTTTCTGACTGATGTTTCCTTATAGTTTGCAACAGGCTTTAGCTTTATTATGTTGAAAAGTAACTGATGATTACAAAATACATAAGTCTGTTGCCCTTATTGTTTTCATTAGGAACTTTCTGTTTATCATGAAGTGGTCGATCTGATTACGCATATTACCATCCGGAGACTGCCATGTGTATTTATGAATTTCCTGATGTGGAAATTTAGTACCAAATATCAATAATATATGATTGCTCATGCAGAAGTCAATGAAACGTTCACCGGTTGTTGCCTAGACCCTCGATCGCCCAGTCCAGTTGTTTATAGAAAAAGTTTCTGATGTTGTTATCAGTCGTTTCCGGGTATTTTGAAATCTTTGTGATTTAACAATTATTCAAAGAAAGAATGTTTGATTGATACTTTTGCAAAATGTCTACGTTTGAATGGCTAACGGTTCCCCAAAGTTGAGTGTCTTATGTGCATACAGATTTTAATGTAGTCTTATAATTTTTTATTTTATTTTCTAAACTAAGTTCTGATTTGGCACCTAGTAGCCAGTACATTCTTTTAGTTTGTATGTTAAATGTAGTTCTTTCTTTGCCATAGTGTGCCTTTCCCATGTGAACTATTTGTCAAGACCCAATCCTAAATATTAAACTGTTTAGGTTTTTGTGACATGGTTGCATTTATCTATCTTAACAACACGAACAAATTTTTGAAAAATAGCCCATTTTTCAAATTGAGAATTGAGAAATAAATTTTATGGGGCTTAATAGCTTACGCTTTTCTTATTTGAAATGCATTTATATTTTGTTTAATTATTTCGTGTTTGACGAAGGATGCGCCCTAAAAGTACAAATTTAAAATTACAAAACAATATTTATAAAATTTAGTTTTTATTGCACCAACCTTGAACGGCAACAAAATATGAATGCCATCAATTTATTATTTTTTTAACCTTTGGTCGTACATACGAGTATTTACAAGTCGTTATACTAACGCTAATTTAAACTACACGAATTCAAATAATATGACAGCTGTGAAATAAATAAAAACTTCATTTTTCAAGCTCGCAAGCGTATTTTCATATGGGTTATTTAGTTCAAAGTGTGTACTTTCCAGCTGTAGTAATTTCGTTCTGTGCAACGCTGCCCACCAGAACACTTTTTGTAAAATTTCAGACTTGCTTTATTATGATTTTTGTCTTGTTTGGTTTTATTTTTATGCAAGTAAATAACATGGAGCGACAGACAAATACCTGGGATGTAATGATATTTTCTTATATGTGTTATCGAGTACAATAAGAATCTGAGTTTGAAATATTTGAAACACTTCCAAATTCTCGAGATAATGGTTTTTCGTACATGCATGAATTTATAAGCTTATAACTTATTCGAATATTAACCAATTTTAAGTTCCTCAGTGGATTTGGAAAGAAGAGAAACAGACCTTTTATTTCATATATATTGCGTTTAAATGGCCTTGTGGCTTTTCAAGCAATTCGTGGAAGATAAAAAAATCAAAAAGAGTTTAAAACAGCTTTTAGACTACACATAGATCAGCCAAAGCCTGGTGATGGTAATTACAATGATGAATGTACTCCTAGAGTATTATTTAGGTAGTACAAAATTTCAGCAAAATGTCGACCTAATAGAATATTAATATATGTATATGTAGAATCGTTCGTAAATAATTATCAGTGGTATTAGATGTCGCCAAAGCTACACAAATTGTTGGTTCACAGTTGGGAAGTATTTCAAACTTCAAAATTACCTGTTGATTTTTTGTCTGAAGACGTGCAAGAATCTAATCATAAAATATTTCAAACAGTTAGAGAGCATAACTCAAAAAAAAGTAGTAGGATTGATAATTTATAAAATATCTTTAACTTTCTTTTAATATATTTAGACCCGGTGGTCACGGCAAATCGCAAAATTCCTTAGGCAAAACAAATTGTTGTGCCTAAGGAAGTAAAAGTGACGAAGTTACTAATGAGACACGAAGTAATAGCGAATAAATACATAATAATTTATCCTTATATGTATATTGATAAATATATATAATTATTTGCATCAGCTTAATGAATTTTCAAAAACGAAATAATTTTTTTTTATTTTATCCTTTATACTTTTCAATAAAAGCGAACGTTTTTCTTATTGATTCATAATACCAAGACCACAACCTCTCCAAAGATACCAATATCTTACACCTAAACTCCGCGGATTAATTGATTCCAAAAATGGCGCAATCCTGCCTCACAGTGCACTGTTGTAATCTGTTTAGCTCGCTCTCTCTGAACTACTACAGTCGCTAAATTTGACGATCAATTGGAATATAAAATTGCAGTATCATCCGCTAAAGTTATAGAGTTTTCATTAACAGCTACATATGTATGCATGTCAGATGTAAGAACAGCATACAAAACAGGAGCTAGGGACACCGGCTTTTATATCGAATATGCCAGGCTTTTTATCATTTCAACATAATGTTCATACATTACATGTAATACATAAATGTTTCTAAACGTTTTATTAAAACTTGGTAAAAAAAACACATTTTATAGCGTTCGTAGTCTTACACTTATTTTAGTTTATAAGACTTATTGACAAACTTATTCATGAATCTTTGCCAAAATATTTAAAACAATAACGAACTGATAGTCAAAAACAAAATAAAATCAACAAGAGTATGGTGTTGGTAACTTTCGAATATTATTCCTCTTTATTTACTTTTTGGTAATTTCATTTTGGAATTTTTATCGGCCAAACAAAATAGTTTAAACCGGTTCGTTTTTATGCACATATTTACAACTTTTGGTTTTACTACATATTTAATACCAGTCGTGCCATTTTTTGGGACAGCTAAACTCTTTGATCAATTTGTATTTCTAAAAGCTTTTGGATATTTATATATTCAGTACTTGATAAGATATTTTTCATTTTGAGTTGCTGACAAAATTACTGAGTTAATGACATACATACATACATACATACATACCTATGTATATAAGTATGTTTATGTAATCTAAACGACAACTAAATGTGTTCAATTTCTAATTTACTGTTCTTTTAAAGTAAAATTGATTAAATTCACGTTGAATTGTTAATTAAAGCTAAGACCTAAATATAATTTTATTTATAAACTATAGTAATTTGAAAGATATTGCAAATATGTGTATTTTTCTATACTAGAAGTTTAGCTATAGATCATGCAATCAACTATGATTTAATCAACAAAATCGAAATGGTGGACGATAAATTAAAAGATAATTTAACATTATTTTGAACAATTTATAGTTAGTTTTTAAGCTTTTTTCATTTAAGCCTTTTTCATTTATTTTTCACTCTTTTTATGCATAATTTTATTGCATAAGTTTCACTTGAAAACTAAATTTGTTACAGCATTTAAACTTTGTGCGAGTTAGAGAAATATTTTTAAAACTGTGTATATAAAAGGCATATGGTGTGTAGCTTCACTATTGTTCAACTGGACGGTACCACGCCCATATAAAATTTTTATTTACACGTCTATATCTGTAAAACGGTAATAGTAAGAGTCTCTAAATTTGGCCCAAATAACTTTGTGTTCTAAATTTGGTTTAAATAACTTGGCAGTCAATACAAACAATCATTAAAAAAATATATGGAATTTGACATGTGTAGAGAACGGTAACAGTTAAAGCTCACTTTATCTATCCACATCAGTCAAAAAGCAGGTACAACACAAAGGCTCCCAGCAAAGCGGGAGGGATTACTCTAGTAAATTATCGTATTATAGAGCGTATTATAGAGCGTTATAAATATGTGCAAACAAATTACAAAATATGTAGTAACAATAATAATCAACCTTATGATGATTCCCGAGTCGAAGTCATTTTTCTAAATTTTTGTCCTAGATTAAAGAAAACAATTAAAAATTTTTAACCGTTCTCTAGATATACAAAAATCAATATTTACTTTGTACGGGAGGTGCCATGCTCACTTATCCCATTCCGCTCACTATTTGACTGATGATTTGTATTGGCTATAGAGCTATTTGGACCAAATTTAGAGACACCTATTGTTACCATTTTGAAGATATACACAAATGAATATTGGCACCGTCCAATTGGAATTTTTGAAATTTATACAGTCCATTATTTCTTCCAGACATACAGAAAGATATTGCAAAAATTTCAAGAAAATTCTGTAGAAATTCTATAGGGCATAAACACGTATTCATTTTTATATATAAGATAAAGGCTTAGTCGATCAACATCTTTACCACCGTCTTCAGACGTATATTATCTCAGAATAAGTAAGCGATAGTAGCTGAAAATATCTTGTAAGTTTAATAAATTTGACACAAAGAGCAGGCACGAGCACATCCGTCTGTATACTGATATCCTCTTATGTATGGTGTCATTATGTATAATATCTGTTCCTGAGTATAGCTATCGTTACAATATGTTTGTCCTTTCGTGTTATCCAGGTTTTGGTAAATTCTCTCTCTTAACTTAAAATAATATAAAAATAAAAGCATGAAAATAAGTGTCTTAATAAACTTATACAAAAGTTCTTGCAGTTTTGTTTGTTTTGTTGTATATCACTGTCCACTATGTTGAGAGATCAATGTTTTCGGATATAGTTAACTTAGACAGCATATGAGGAAATCTTTCGTTGTCATAACTAAATATTGTTTTAGAAATATAGTTAAGATGTAAGCAGTAAATAGAAATCACCTGGTCAGTTGTGGTGCCTTCTGAAGGTAAGAATTTTACAAAATATAACGACATTTAATAATCAAATGGTTACTAAAGTACTTGGTCTAAAGTTCAAAAAGGACTCCGATATTTAGAAAAATATGTAGAGCTTCTGGAAAATTTAAAAATTTATACGGCAGAAAGATTTGAGGGCCACAAAGTGGTTTTCAGATAATGATTGGAGTGGTCACTCGATCTCAATATAATTGAAAACTTATGCGACTACCGTTCCAAAAAAGTTTTAGCGCAAGAAGGTCAATTTAAGAAAGGTCAGGATCTCAAAAACGATAATTTAGAAGAGTGGAGCAATATTATCTTAGATTATATATATAGAAAACCTAAATGAAAGTCTTTCAAACATAAATTCTTGAAGTCCTTAAAACCAAAGGATCCCTTAACTTAGTGTTGCCAGTAAATTTTTTGAAAAATACTTATGCTTACTAAAAAAAATCAGTTTTTTCTTACACGTTAAAAAGATTTCCCCTACGAAAATCCTTACGCATTTTAGCCATTAAAATGTTTAAAAAATAACAGTCGTATCCATAGAAATATCTTATTTTGAGTTTTAAATTCATATGAGACAAACATACATACAGACATATATTTTGTGGATAAAAACTCTTGTGTAGAAATTCGTATTCATAACATAATTATACACGGTTTTGGGCCTGAGCAACTAAAAGCTTTTTCTTAGGAGATTTAGTGAACTGAGTTAAAATATGCGATTGGTTCTAGTTTTCGAGATATTACATAAAATAATTTTTTTACAATTTATAACAGTCAATGTCCATTTTATTTAATAAAAAGTGAAAATATAGAAATGCAGGGTTGTCTAGCAGAGCCTTTTGTACTGTTTAGGATTTATTTAACGCTTTGGAGTCAATCAAAATCCTTGATATCGTCTTTCGATTTTCACCAGATCTTGGTATAATCGCTTTCCTTGCTCGTCGCTTGTATCACCTACACTAGGCAATTGAAAGTATAAAATCGTAACTAATATAATCATATTCTTAAGAATAAAAACCAGGGCTTGCAACCCACTGGGTAACCCAATTAAACCCACCCGGGTTTTATAGGATTTTATATTAAAAAAAATCCGGATGGGTTTTTTGTTCCAGAGGTGTTCGTAATTTATTTACAAAAAAAGTAATTAAAATTTAAGTATTGGGAGTATAAATTAATTCGGTTCGTTTATTTAGCTCAAAGAAGATAATGAATCAAATAATTTACCAAAATATCACTGCTTACATCTTTTTCGCACCATTAAGCCAATTGCCGAATCCCGTCTCAGAAAAAATCCCTCGTCGTTTGAGGCGATCCACTTTGAAGCCGATTTTATATATATATACAAAAGAAGTGATTCAATGACGTACCAAAAGATATTGTATCCGTCGAAACAGCCAATCGTCAGAAGAATCAATGTTTGGAGAATACGGCGGATGTGGCATTTGATTATTTCTAAGAATTGTTTCGCAACTTTTGCAGAGTGAGACCAAGCGTTGTTATGCAACTTAGGAGAACTTTATCTATCTATCTTTATATTCCGGCCGTCTTTCTCATTATGCACGGTTTAAACGAAGTAATTGCAGTCTGCTCTGATCACCGAGTTTTAGCAGCTCATAGTACACAATGCCGCCTTGATCCGACTAAGAGCGCTAAATTGCATTATACATACTTAAACAACGCAATTGTACTTTCAAATAAAAAATATTGTCGAAATGAAAGAAATTTGAATCAGTTATAAAACCCAAAAACACCCATCAAAAAAACCAAATAAAACGCGCTGGGTTAGGTTTTCTTAAAAAAAAACCCTGATAAAAATCCACTTTAGATATTTTCAAAACTTATATTAAAATAGTAACTTATCGAAAAAATAAAAGTTAGTTTTAAACATAAGAAAAATTTAAGTTTTATGATGTTTTATAAATTAAAGTGTAATTCATACGTGATAATTAAAAATATAAAATTCAAACATATTAAATGAAATTAATTTCTACATAAAATTATAAATATTTACTAATTATCTAATGTTGCTCAAGGAATCCTTGCTCATGTAACCTGTATCCTTGTTCAGAATCATAGTCGTTAGTACCTATAACTAGTGACATTCTATCAATTGGGTTAAAATCTGAAAATTGAGACATACATTCCCATATTTGATTTTTAATACAAAAGAAAAAGGTTGCAAAACACATTAGCTGCGATATTTTCACCGAGTTTTAATAAGTTACAGGCTATTCCATAATATTCCCAACACCATGTTTTACAGTATGCTAAACGAAATTAAGCCTGCCATGGTCTCAACATAGCCACTTAATAGCCACTTAAAAATAAAATTTATGTAGTTCTTTAGAACTGAATTTTGTAAAATGACCCGTATTTACCGTTGTCGTCGACTTTATAAATCACAACTACTCTGTTTTCTTTTGGCAATATACGCGATTTTTGGGAAAAGACAGTTTTTTAAGCGTTTTGAACAATAAAATATTAAAAATAAATTTGTTTGCATTTATTTATTTTATTTTATGCTTCTACTTTAGTAGCAAAAAATCCTACAAGTAGGGATTCTACTTTACTTCTGGCAACACTGCCATCCATATCTCATTAATGTGCTTTAAAAATGTATAATTTTTTTAGACAACATATTTGTTTTTTAAAAGTTAAATTATATTTTTCATTGGTGTATTTTGATGTTTTTTATCATTTTCTACATAACGTGTTCATGAAATAGTATGTACAGTCAAGGAAAAAAGTCTACATACACTCTACGATTTTGAAGTTTCAGGTTTTTGTTTAAAGTTATTAGGGAAAAACATAATAACTAGCAGGAATAAAGTCTACATTCAACGTGCAACTACTAATATCAAATAGAAATTTAAAAACAAAGAAAGCGAAATAATAATGAACTTTGTTGATTTATTCAAATTTACAAGCATTACAATTGTTAAAGTGGACAAATTGATAATAATAGAAGATATTTGAATTTTTATCCTGAAAAATGGCAAATTGAAAAGAGATACATATTTCAGCTTAAAATATGGTAGTAAATCTTCAAAAGGAAAATAAATCATATGAAAAAAATGCTAAGACTACGAAATTCAGTCGTGATACTACACCGACGATTATTAGGAATTTTAACAACAACAATAGTACCAAAAATAAACCACGATCTGGCGATCCTAGGAAGCTTTCGAAACGTGATGTTACCAGTATTGTGAAATTAGTCCGTCAGTATCCGACAACAAACGCCCCAATGTTGGCGGAATACATTGAAAAATGTTCCAATTAAATTGTTGGTCTACGAGTAATAATAAAAGTTTTACATGACAATGGATTTCATAGCAGAATAGTACGCAAGAAGCCACTAATTTCAGTAAAGAATCGTGAAATTTGTCTCGAGTTTGCTAAAGCACATGTAGAAAAGAATTTGGATTTTTTAATCGTGTTATGTTTACCGACGAAAGTAATTATAAAATTTTCGGAAGAGTTGGCCGTCCCAAAGCTTGGAGAAAACCAAACATTGTATTTGATCTGAATAATGTTATACCTACAGTCAACATATTGGAGGCAACGTTATGGTTTGGGGCGCCATGGTATTAAATAAAGTGACCGCTATCATTATAAAATCATATTGACACAAATTCCGAGGCATCCGTTAATAGCTTGGGCCTAGGATACCAATGGATTCCCAGTAAGATAACGGCGCTGAGCATATTGCGCACTTTTTCGAAACTGGCTTCTTTACTATGCTTCAAAACAGCTAAATTAGCCACCCCAGTCAACAGACTAAACCCAATACAGCACATATTGAACCTTTTCTACGAAAATATGGCATTAGTAATCGCGAAACATTAAAAACTGCCCTTATTCGTGCATGGGTCGAAATAATACTCTATTACAGAGAATTTGGTAGCATTATGCCACGTTGTATTCAAGCGATTATTGATGCCCAAGGTGGATCAACCAAATATTAAAAGTAAAATTTTCATTTTTTATATATACAATTTTTTTTTTTTGAAAGCTGTAGCTAGACCTTTTTCCTATAAATTTTTAATATTTTTGTTATTGTTGTTTTTATTATGTAAAAGAATTACTTTTTTATTTTATAAATAAACTTATTTATTAATGCCTTAAATATTAATATAAACATTTTTTTAATTTTCTTCATAAGCTCTCTAAAACGACTGAATCAAAGGGTATATGCAGACTTTTTTCCTTGACTGTATATAATTGCATAGATTTAATAATACAGCTAAGCAAATAATTTGATTAATAAAAAAATTAAAAAATATCCTTTTTGAAAAAAAGAAACAGTGAACTTACAAGTATTTTCCAACGGGGTGTATATGAGTCGATTGTTTTGAAAGTTATGCAAGATCATTTTAGATTGAAATTATTATTCGGTCGAATGTATTATGGCAAAGTTCAGCTCCGGTTGAATTATGGTGAAGCAATGTGACCGTTTGACGTTACTTCTGAAGCTGGTATGTATGTTTAGGATGAAACTAGAGCATCCCGAATAATAGAAGCACCTTGCCGTACAGACTGTGCATCATAGCATGTCATTGTGTACTGGTCAAAGAATTTTAAAGGATGAAAAGTGTTCAGTCCAGTGACAGTGAAATAAATTCATTTTTAGCAAACGATCTTAATTTTGGTGTCGTAAAAATGGCAATCCGCAAAACAAGGATTACTATAAAGTAATTCGAAATGTTCGAAAACATAATAAATTTTTCGTCCATGAAATGAAAGTTTTTTCAGCTCAGCCTCTGAAGAGAGCGGTTTTAAAAAGAAAGAAAAATACCAATGGAGAAGCTGTCAATTGGTTTAATATATACTGGATCTGAGTTACAAGGAATGTATCATACAAATGTTTTACTGGAACTAGAGATCTATAGTTTTCCCACAATAACTACTCATCCTCTCCAGTCAAAATGCGTTGAAATACAAATTTTTTTCATTTGAATTTCTCCAGTTCCAATTTTAGGAATACCAGTAGCACAGTTTCATTATGGACCCCTTGGACCACTCTCTCCATATAGTGTGGTATTCTGGCTATCTATGAGTTTCCCATGGAATGAAGATAACCAATGAATCACAGAGAAGAATAATTTAAAAAAATTAATTTTCTTAAATAACATTTTCTGCTATTTCACAATTTTTGAAGCTTTGGCTCCAAAGCTGATCTACGAAAGAAGGTCTGGAGTACCATTCCAACTAGGATGTGCTATTATTCCATGTTCCAGGCATATATATTTTGGCAATAACTTCTCTTACTTTAATTTATAGTTACTGTTAAAGTGTTAACAGTGCTCTGTTAACGTTAAAAATGGCTGAGCTAATAAACCTGGTTTGCGTCTTTGCTAGTTAAATTTAAATTTAAAATCTCCAATACATAACCTTCTTCATAGTGCCGTCAACGAACCTCAGCTTGCCAACTCAATTTGCGGCCATACAACCACAGACCATGACAGACCCGCCTCCATGTTACGCGGTTGCGTTAATATTCTCTGGTTGTAAAGCCGTATTAGATTTTTGCCAAACTTTTGACCGACCATCATTTTCAAAAACCATAAACTTACATTCGTCGGTGAATATTAAACGTTCCCAAAATGTTGGATCATTTATGTGTACATTGTGGTGCTTTTGAGAGTATTCCAACTGCTTTTTTTATATGTTCATATTATAAGTAAAATTGAAATTAACAAAACGTATGTAGACTTTTGTAAGCCGCTGTATTTTATACTATATAAAAATATATGCAAAATTTATATGTATGTATATTTGTGAGACGCGGGCGCAAACAAAGTTAAATTGAAAACACATCTTTGCTAAAAATTAACATAAAATTATATGCACATATACTTTTCAATTTATTTTATGCAGTTTTAAAATAAAGAACTTTTAATATTATTTACATACATAAATAGATATGGTATTTCTCATTGGTATATATGAGAAGGTGCAATGTAATTGTGTAATTTGTTGCAATTGTTTAATCACTTTTTATTAAACGATTTTCTTTTATATGCATAAGTTTATAATAAGCGTATAAGAGTGAATTTATTTGCTCTTTTAGCGTTAGTCAGTAACGTAATTTTTTATTTTTTTTTTTGTATATGTGTGTGTAAATATTATTAGTTATAAATATGGTGTTGATAATGTTAAATACTTTAAGCTTCGGCAACTGACCCAACCCAATAAGTTATTATTTGTTGTAGTACCAATACTATTTAAAGGGTTGCCAATTTATCGAAATCTTTAATTTCTAGAGATTGTAGAAAACAACAACTACGGTAATGTAATCTAAGCTCTATATACTCGTACCTATGTATGTATCTTACTTTAAGTTTTAATTTCATTAGTTTCATTCATAGTTTTCATTCACTAGTTTTTTTTATAAAATCTATTTCTATTTATAGCAACAAATGTGATGGGGACAATGTATTTGGCTGAATAAACATGAAAAAAAAACGAAACGTTAGTCATTTAGCACCGCTGTACACGTTTGGTCCGTTCGCAGTGCTACAATATCTCTTGACGCTTGGCAGCAGTATAAGATTGAATTAAATTATATCATTAGATACCATCATTATTTTAGCGTGTTATACCACATTTTCTGCACTTTTTTTGTATAATTAAGGCTTGGTTTGAATATTTTTTTCTTAGTCTCGATATAATACATTATTACCCCAAAGGTTCTAAATAAATCGGATTGAGGTTGGATGATTGGCTTGGTCACTCCATGAAACCAATCACTTACTACCCTCACAAAGTGAAAGCGATAGAACTTTATGACTTTCTGAAAGACAGCATTTCAAATAATTTCGAAAATTAGAAAAAATGTGTTCGTGTATTACATCCACTAGGAATGAATAAAAAGAGATAAGAGTTACTAAATCATATAAATATATGTATGTATATTTGTACCTATCTTTGATTCAAATATTAATTTACATTTGTTGTTGCATGCTAGTAAAACATGTAATGATATAGAAATAATGATTTATATTATAACTATACTATATTTTATAGAGAGAAGCCGCATACACTATTCTTATAAAACATTTCTGCTTGTAATTTATAATTTTGTTTGCAAAATTTTAGCAATAAGTCTATAAATACATCATCAAAACTATAGCACAAGTTCTAGTGGCTCAACAATATTAATATTTTCATAAAACTATACATATGATATTTTTTCCGACATTCCGTTCCAAGTTTTTTCATTTAGTGGAAAAGGTCATATATATTTTTGCAGTTGTTGTGTAATATTTTTCGTTCTTCAATTCGGTTACCACTTCCAAACTTCAGGCTTAATTTCAACAAACCACTCTAGGTACGAGTATGTGGTTATGCATCGTGTCATGCTGATATATATATTCAATTAATGACAATTTTCAACTCTTTAAATGGAAGCAAGAAAAATTTGCAGAATGTGACTGTGCATAAAACGATCCATTGTACCATTTTATGCATTTATGTAAATGGTCTTTAGTATAACGTGTATTTATTTAATCGTTCCATTTTAGACTTTTACCTAAATGTATTCCATTAGAACCTGTCAAAGTAAACTTGAATTCAATGAAAAAGATAACGGATTTTAATTGGGTTATGTCCAGTATCTGGGGCTTTTTAATTTTCAAGAAAAGTTTTTCACCTTCTATAGCACGTCTTTTGATGATCCTGGTTGTAATACTGCGGACTTTGCAAACACAAAAGTATCCCTTTTAATTAAACAACACATAGGTTTGTTAGTGACGATGGTATCGGATAGTCTGATTTATAATAACATTATTCGCTGTTTTAATTACTTATAGGAATTACCCCGTTCACATGGCAGCTTTGCAATGGTATGTCCACACGAGACTTCAAATGTTTTTGTTCGCTGTTCACAAAGTACATTTGTAATTCGTTTTGATTGTTCTTCGTCTTCTTCTTGTTATTTTTATTTATTATTTTCTTAACTGATGGTAATGGATTTTGCAGTATTTTTGTGTTATTTGTTTCTTAACTAAGCGGAATACTTGTTTCGAGAAATTTCTCTCGTAAAATTATTTTCAATACGCATTAATGTTGAAACTTAAAACAAAAAATTCAAATTTCTTTTAGATCGATCTTAAAAAAAATCGAAATAAAAAACAATGGTAGTTATTGTTGGAAGTTTTTTACAATTTAATAAAACAGTAAACATCCAAGGTTGTGTGCTTTAGTTTTTCCCTATGCATTTTCAGACGTGTCGATAAATTTTTGTAAAAATAATAAAATAAAATAATAAAGTTAGTAATGACTAGCTTTACACATCCGGCGTTGCCCGTTGATATATATCAGGTGGGCCATTTAAAAGCTTAAATTTAAAAATGTAATAAAACAAAAACGGTTTGAAATTTTGCCAAACATTTTCGTGCAATTTCTGACCAATTGCCATTGTTTTGGAAATAAAGTTCTAATAAATCCCAAAGTCGCTCAAACGTAAATCTATTCATTTCTTTCAGTAGAGATAATATACTGAATTTTGTGACAGAATTTTGTTTGTTTTTGAGACCAGCACTCAGGGGATAACCCCTACTCATGCAGCGCATTGTGTTGGTACTAGGAAAATAGGTTGTGGGAAGGAGGATAGGTAGAGTAGTGTCTGTGGTCGTTCGATTTAAATTTGTTCATGTCGTAAGTGGCGGGGAAGACATTACTAGAAATTAGTCCCTTAATTTCGTCAGAACACATTCTGTTATAGTACCGATAGAACAATGAAATACACGCCATATTGCGACGATGCTCTAATGAATCGATAGAGTTGACTACCGTGCCGTCATTAATAAGAACCTTCGCCCTCCGCTGGCACTGGTACACAACTTAATCGAGAATGTTCATTGCAAGGCCCCTATAAAGGTTAAAAAGGGATAGAAAATGATACCCAGGGATATGAAAATCCTGTGGATCAGCATTTTCAGAAACCTGGGTCTCGCATTATGCGAAAACATCCGGTATATAGACACAAATGTGAGTATACACGGAGAAGAAGTTCGCCCGTAGTCACGCACATTGCAGAAGTCAATCCTAAAACGTCCAGCCATTACGTAAATTGAACAATAAAGATAAAAAATGAAATAAATAAGAAACCATAAGCAAATAAAAATCAAACAACCGATATCCAGATGCGGACTACAAGAAAGTTGCTGCTAAATATATCGTATATTTTCATAAAAAAGCTATTATTTGTTTGCTTACTATGATGTATTCGGATTTTCAGATTCTCTTAAATTGTAACCACAAAAAGTTTTTCATCTCTACTGAAAATATTAAAATTTTAAGTTACTACCCTCTTGTTGATTAAGTGCGATATGTTTATTTATTTCCAAAATGCATTTAAGTTTTAAAATTCATACATTCACATCCACATATCGTTAACTTAATTTAGAAAGGACATAACTAACATCTTAAAAAATATGCTAGAGGTAAAAGAAACTTAACTAAATCTGAAACTTAGGTTATAAGAACAATTTTTTAAGGCAGTTTACATATTAAATTTGTTTTTGTTTTTTATTTGAAACTGCATTATGACTTATGTTCGATTTCTTGCTCTACAACATCCTCTTCTGAATTACGTGATATTATTTCTAGCGTTTTTTCGTTTTCGATACTTATTTCAATTTTCAGTGTACGCAATGTTATCGATGTTTAAAAAATTCTCAAAACTGGTTTCGTTAGTTTCTGAAATTCTTTGAAAATTCAATAGGGTGGATCAAATTCGTTGAAAATTTGGTTTTGATGCATAAATCCGGCTTTTCAAAAACAGCTAGCTATTGTAGTAGGTTCAACTTTTTTCCAAGCTGTTTTTATACAACTTTTGCGTCCAACACATTTATATTCTTTAAAAGCTCCAATACTGCAAATTGGCCGAACTCATTTCTGATACTAAGTAATTGAAAATTATTACTACATAATTTAAATTCAGTAATCCATCTTCTATTGCGTTGAAATTTTTTGTGGGAGAGATCATACATAATGATTCTCAGAACGCAATAGAAGATGGGGATGCTGTGATAGTGTAGGAAGCAATATTCTACTATGTCGCCTGAGAGTTGCATTTTTAAAATCGGGTATAAATGCGGAGAACTCCAATAGCGTTTGAAAACGACTATTTCCTATTTTCAAAACATATTTGGAAATCTATAATGTCCGGCCTAAATGTAATCAAAAACATATGGAAATGGGTGTCAAGCAAAGTATACAAGTCCGGAAGACAATAAAACACAAAAATGAAATTAATAGGAGTCATACACATATGATCCACCATTTCGTTGTATTATATTGAAAAACTTTACAATTCAATTTCCAGTCGAATTTTTGAGGTTATATCAAACAAAGACAGTACTATCCTTAATACTGTTTAAGATATAAAATTAAGGAATTAAAATGCTATATTGTTCCTTAAAATTCTAATTAAAATGGCGCTATCCTGATGACCAATTTTTTCAATTTTTTTAAATACTGTCTTGAATGATACAGCAGTGTTTGTTGTTTTATTTTAGAGAGCGTCTACTCCATAGAAATTTTAAGGCCATATATCTATTGGTTCAGATAATATTTAACATTAACCGTCAGTATAGGGCAGAGGCCCTATAAGTGCCATACGGTCTTAAGCGTTGCTGTGTAATTATTTTTGTAAACATTAATGTGTTTCTTGTACTTTTCATCAAGCATATTTTTATGTTTTGTTGAAAGTTTTGTCCGTCTACGGGAGGTGTTTTACAGAAGAAAAGCGTCCGAGTCCGGCCATGGGAGTGTCCGTCTGGCAGAGTGTAATTTGTTCTAAAAATACTTGGAAATCGAAGGAACTGAAGAAATTGTCCACTTAATAGAGGTGTCCGCTTGCGGGAGGTGCGCGTAAGTAGAATTTTTACTGCATATTAAACGTGAAGAACTGAAATAAAAAATACAAATGAAAAATTATTTTTTTTTTCACATTTAGCTGTCAATTTTGCGTTTCTAAACAGTATTGCAATTTGAACTCAATAAGACCGCTCAAAATCAGCGCCAAATTATTACAATTGTATAGGTTTACAATCTCGAATACACAATATCGTGATTTAGGCTGGAAAACATACGCCACTAGATATTTCCAAGTAGAAGTTCATGCTATAGTTTTATTCGATACTGTATGTACATATGTGCTTTTGATTTTTAATATCTTTAAATAATGAAAAAACAAGAGTAAATACATATACATGCATATGGATGCACAAATGTACATAAACAAATATTTGCACTCAAATGAAATTTATAACAAACAACTATTTTATATATTGAATTTAATATGACTCGATTAGATAAATATTTTTTACTATTTTTAATTGAAATTGTTACAAAATCTTGTATGCAACGTGATGTTCGTATGTAAAAACAAGTTTTTAAACGCACCTGCCTCACTTGGAAACTTACTTGTTGCCTGCCTTCATCGGTTTTTGTTTTGTGGCATTATATTTGTTGCATTTGATGTTAGGCTTTTTGTGGCAATATTGCACTCCATACACACATATATATGTACATACATACATACGTGCATACAAACATATTGTTAGTAAATGTTCACAAGATGATGCATACTGAAAGTAAAATGCGGTTTAACCAGTCTTGAAAAAAAAAAATTACTTTTATTTTATCGTTTCCTAACGTAATCACTCTTCACTTTCGATATTTTTTATTTAATTTTTATGCTTTAATAGATACGAGTAACTAGATCTATATTCAGTACGTATAGACTTAATTTAACAATGATTTGTTTGTGTTGTATGAGAATAAAAACAGAAGGAGTATCAGAGCAGTGAAGACTGGAGAATTAGCTGTATCAACTACGAGCCAGACTCTTATATGTATGCGGCATATTTATGGGTTTAAGCTAGAAAATTGTAGAACAGGGGCAGGTGTTAGTGGGCCCATATGTGTTGGGAAATATTACCATAGGAGAATGAGGCGAACTGACATCAATATGCGTTCGAATAGTCAAGCGGCTCTTAAAATCCTTCACTTAATCACTTAATCAAATGGTTACAGGGGAATCTCAGATAAGCTGCTTTCGCTAAGTAGAGCAGACTTGAGCCTATCGACTTTACGAGTCATTGCAATCTGCAATACAACTATAACAAAATTGGTCTCACAGACATCAATCGGTCTTTTGCGACAAGAAAGCAAGAAGTATGATGTATATTTTTATGTCATAAAAATGAAACTAAAAATAATATCAATTTTATTTCTATATTGTATGTAACTTTAAAATGTGTGTGTTGAATGTATTCGCTTTAATTTAAATATCTATGCGCTAGTTACATATTTACTTCCACAACCATCCCTCGTAGACATTAATGCAATTATAGCAAAATACAATAAACAAACTCCAAACTGAGTCATTCACACTTTTGGTACATACATATACAAAAAATGTCCTTAGACGAGTTTAAAACTTTATATCTTTCGGGTTTCTGAAATTCAATTCCTTGGCTAGCAATAAATTCATGAATTTTTTAAATGAAGTTACGAAGACAGAATCGTATTCATTAACCTTTTTTTAAGTATTGGGTCATGGCATATGCGATTTTTGCATAATCTTTAAAAAAAATTCTGTAAAAACCCGTAATTCCTAAGAAATATTTTATTTTCTTTGCATTATTTGGTATTTTTAAGTTTCTAATTATTTCAACCTTAGCAGTATCAGGCTTTATTCCATCTGCTGAAAGGATGTGTCCCTGGAATTATGTTCCTTTTTCAGAGTGTCACACTTATCGGTTTACACTCTTAGCTTGGCCTTTCTCAGTGCCTGAAATATTACTTTCAAGTTCATGTCCATGTAAACGACACAAATTTTATTATGTTCGTGAAGAACTGTGGAAGTTTGATGGAGATTTCTTTGGCCAAAGAGCATCCGAATAAATTCGTAATGACCAAATGGTGTTGAAAATGCAGTTTTTTTTCCTATCTTGCTCACGGACAGGAATTTGGTGGAACCTTTTGCCAAATCCAAAGTTGCAAAATAATGCGCTCTACCTAGTTTGTTCAATAGTGAATTTAAGTTTGGGTTGCGAAATTTATCGTCGATTGTAAATTCATTTAATTTCATATACATAATCTATGACAATTCTAATTTTTTTTATGGGGAATTACTCTCCCGAATTATTTTTTGTTCTAACATTTCTTTTATTTGTCGTCAAATTTCCTCTTCGTGAACCTGAGTATGCCTATATGGTATATTTTTGAATAAAAAGACTATCATTTGTAGTCACTATTTCGTGATCTTTGAACTCAGTTAGCAGCCTTAAGGTTGCCTGTCGTTCTTCATTATGCATATGTGACATTATTATAATTATCTCCTACGAGTGTATCACTATATACTATCTGTTGTAAAAAACAAACATTCTCTATATGTTGAGGATAATTGTATTTTTTCACAAATTATTATAGAGTTTTATTCATAATCGATTTTTGCTTTTCATTTTAAAGCTTTTAAACAATTATTTTCTATTATAGCAGGAAAATTATTATGGGAAAATTTTCCAATCTTCCATTGCATTTGAAACGGGGTAGTTACCACATGTTTTATTTCGCTTAAACTATTTACGTTTAGACTCCTGATATAGGAGTCGTTATGCTAACGCTGATTTAAACTACATGAATTCAAATAAAACGACGGCTGTAACTAACTTTTTCTTATAAAAAAAAAAATTGTATTTTTCCGGCAAGGGTTCGCAAGCGTATTTTTACATGTGTTATTTAGTCCAAAGTGTCTAGTTTCTAGATATAGTAATTTCGTTCTGCGCAACACTGCCCACCAGAACTATTTTATTTGAAATTTCAGAACCTGATCTATTAGAATTTTTGTTTTGTTTTGTTTTACGCAAGTAAATAACATGGTGCGACAGATAAACACCTGGGATGTAATGCTATTTTTCTGATAGGTGCTTTCGAGTACAACAGTAATCTGTGTTTGAAATTTTTGAAGCGGCTCCAAAATCCTGAGATACGGATAAAAGAATTGTTTTTCGTACATTCATGAACGTACATATAAGCTTATAACTTATTCGAATATTATCTAATTTTAAGTTTCTCAGCGGATTTGCAAAAAAGACAAACAGACCTTTTAATTGATATATGATTCGTTTAAGTAGCCTTAAAGAATATCTGTGTATTTCTCAAGCAATTGATAGAAAATAATTTAAAAAAAAAAAATTAAAAAAGAGTTTAAAAAAACTTTTAACATATACATATAGATCAGCCAAAGCCTGGGGGTGGTAAATACAATGGCGACTGTACTTCCAGAGTATTTTTTAGGCAGTACAAAATTTCAGCATAAATATCCAGGATAAATGTCGACCTAATAAAAAATATATACATATACATATGTAAGGCATAAGTAGAAACGTTCGTAAAAAATAATCAGTGAAATTAGATGTCGCCAACGCTACACAAATTGTTCATTCACGGTTGGTAAGTAGTTCAAAATTCAAAATTACCTGTTGGTTCTTTGTCTGAAGAAGCACAAGAATCTATTAATAAAATATTTAAGAAAGTTAAGTAAGCATAACGCAAGAAAATGTAGTAGGATTGATAATTTAGAAGATATCTTTAACTTTCTGTAACTAAATTCCGAAACGGTGGTCAGGGTAACTCGCAAGACTTCCAAGGCAGCTAAATGTTTGTTTCTTTCATCATCTGATAAAGTGGATTTCAACGTAAGCAGTGGCGAAGATACTGATCAAACACAAAGTGATATCGAATAAATACATAATAATGTATCCTTATATTGATAAATGTGTGTTGTAAGCTTCGAAGTATTTATGATTAATATTTATTAATTATTTTAATAAAACATAAGTAACTTTTTTATTTTATCTCTTTTTCTTTATATTTTTCAATAAAAACGAAAGTTTCATTGATTGATTATAATACGAAGACCACGACCTTTCCTTGATTCTAATAATAGCGCAATCCTGCCCCACAGGACATTATTGTAAAATTAAATTAATCGATTATGAAGTTATAGTATGTCACCACTATTCGATCACGGTGTTGCCCATGAGCTTGATTTGTTACGTTACAACAATGGCGTTACAAAAATGAAGTCTCGTCTAACTGAACCATTTATTGATTATGATCAAGCGACACAAGTAACATAATAGTATTTTACTAGTCAAAAAAGAGAGATACGCAAACTGTGAATTAATTTGTGCAAAAAAAGCGATTTTGATAAATTTTGTCGGAAAATTTTATGTTTTTATGTTAACAATCAATTCACAAAAATATAAATAAAATTATTTTAATATATACTTTCCTAACAGATATTTTGATATCAAAATGGTGAAAAAAGGCTAAAATATGCCTGGTCAAAACTAAAGCAACTTTTGTATTTCTGCAAAAAAAAAAACTCAAATCGGAACGATGGGACCGCCACACGTGGGTTATTTCGAAAATTTTTTGATCAAAATTAAAAGAGCATAACACAAGAAAATGTTGTAGGATTAATAATTTAGAAGATATCTTTAACTTTCTTTTAATAGATTAAGAACCGGTGGTCACGGCAACTTGCAAAACTCCCAAGGCAAAGCAAATGGTTGTGCCTAAGGAAGCAAAATGTCTGTTTCTTTCATAATATGATAAAGTGTATTTCAACTATAAGGTGGACGAATATACTGATAGAACACAAAGTGATAGCGAATAAATACATAATAATGTATCCTTAAATTGATAAATGTATGTTGTAGCCTCCGATATATTTATGATTATTTGCATTAGCTGGGATAAAACAAAATAATAAACAATAACTTGGGTTTTTTTAACCCAACCCACCTAGTTTTATTGTGCTTATGGATGGGTTGCTTCAAAATTTTATTCAATCTGACAAAATTTGTTTGTTTGTTAGTACAATTACGTTGCTTTAGTATTTATTATGCAATTGTGCTCAAGGCGGCATTGTGCATGATGAGCTGATAAGATTTAGTGTTCGGAGCAGATTTCAATTACTTCGTTTGAACAGTGCATTACAAGAAAAACGGCCGGAATATAAAAACAGACATGATTAAGTTATTCTTTTACATGACAGCTCTCGGCCTTACGTCGCAGAAATTGCCAAACTATTGTTAGAAATTGCCAAATAGACTATTTCGCCTCACCCGTCGTATATTTCAAACATTGCTCCTATCATCATCTACAAATTTGGATCGCCCCAAAATAAGGAAAGTTTTTCTTATACTGGATTAAGAAATTGAGTCAGAGGTGTGGAAAATACATAAATTTTACTTAGTTTTGTTGTAAATAAGTTACGAAAACCTTAGAATAATAAAACCCATCCGTTTTTTTTTTTTTTTTTTAAATAGTACCCCATAAAACCCAGGTGGACTTAATTGGGTCACCCAGAGAGCAACCAATCCTGACCGGCACGTACAGAATTCTCTGATGTAACTTCCAACTGCTGCGCAAATTTTTTCATTGATCACTATCGCCAAGTTCATAAGCATAGGAAAATTTCTTGGACATAATGCGAATACAGTTTCCACTGAACTTATAAAGGCGTTGACATCATGATCTTTGTCTAGAACTTTCAATTGTCTGAACTGGATCACAATATCCTTAGGCTTTAATGGGCTTCCTGAGTCCTCAGCTGATTGATTAATTCCTCTTGGGCTCCAATTACCTGAGCCATTTGGTCTTCGTTGGGCATATTTCTGTTTGCGTCGAATTTGCTCATTTTAACTTGACTTAAGGCTTTTCTCTTCACTTTTTTAAAATATACTTTTCTTTTGTGTCTTTTTATTTAAAACTTTAAATAACTTATCTCTTTCATTTTGTTATAAATAATTGCTTTTTCTTTCAAAAGTAGATGCTCATTAGAATTTTCACAAATTAAATTCTGTTCACAAAAGTTTTCAGAAAATTTGTTTCCAATGTATATAAAAAACTAAGTGTTTTTTACTTTGGATATACAAAGCTGGTATTGGCAGGTAGAGATTGCAAAGAAGGATAAGCAGAAAACTGCTTTCAGTGCGAGCGGTGGCTTATGGCAGTTCAAAGTTATGCCATTTTGGCTCTGCAATGCACCGGCCACATTCGAGCGACTTATGGAGCACGTACTAAAAGGACTCAATTGGAAGACTTTCCTGGTGTACCTCAATGACAGATCTTTTGATGAACAGATCGGCAGATCTTTCGATGAACATCTCAAAAACCTGGCAGAAGTTCTGCAACGAATATCAATGGCTGGACTAAAACTAAGCGTTAAGAAATGTGCATTGTTTCAAAGACAAATAATGCATTTAAGTAAAGGACTGGTCTCGTTCATCGTCATGAATTACGTAGCCTTTTGGCACTCTGCACATATTACAGACGCTTTGTGCCTGACTTTGCGAGCATGACAGCAAGATTGCATAAAGCTCACCAAGAAATCTAATGTGTATCATTGAGGTTAGTCACAAGAAAAAGGCGTTGCAGACATTAAAAGACTGTGCAGCAGTTTTGGCGTATCCAGTCTCAGGTGAAAAATTCATCCCTGACAGTGATGCCAGTGGATATGGTATTTGTGGTGTACTTTCACAGGTGATCAATGGTACGGAGAAAGTCGTAGGCTACTATAGCCGCACTCTGTCAAAACCTGAACGGACTTATTGTGTGACTCGACGTGAGCTACTGGCAGTGCTGGAATGCATAAAACATTACCGCACTGAGAGGCTGCTGCAATTTAAGAACCCTGAAGGACAACTGGCACGTTGGATTGAGCGCCTCCAGGCTTATGACTTTAACATTGAACACCGAAGTGGCATAAAACATGAAATGCTGATGCTCTAACGTCGGCCTTGTAATTTGGAATGTAAACATTGTGTTAAAGCTGAGCGGAAAGAATACATCATTGATATCGGGTTAACGCAAACAGATGCAAACGAAAACTTGGCAGGAGCGCAAAGGAGTGACCCAATATTGGAAAAGATTATATCAGCTAAAGAAGAGGACAGACGGCCCACCTGCAATGAAATATCAACAGAACGTCCTCTTACAAAATCGTATTGGGCACAATGGGACAGTTTGAAGTTGATTATTGGGTGCTTATATCGCCATTGGGAAAGTGCAGTAGTAAAACTTCATCCAGCTTAAGAGTAGTGTCTTTCTCTAAATTAAAGAAGTCTTAAATGAGTTCCATAATGGAGCCAGCGGAGGACATTTTGGGGTGACAAAGACTGAAAAAACTAAAACAACGTTTTTATTGGGCAGTGGCGGATTGGATAGCAAACTGTAGCCAGTGTATTGCAGCTAAAGGTCCAATAAGAAGAAGCCAAGGTCAGCTGCAACAATATAACTCGAACGCACCCTTCGAGCGAATAGCATTGAACGTATCACGCCCTTTTCCTGTCAGTCAAGCCAGAAGTCGTAGTATATGCGATACCTAATCAAGAGGCGAACACAGTTGTAAATGTTTTTGTGAACAACTGGGTATGCCGCTATGGGGTTCCAATAGACCTACGTTCTGATCAGGGTAGAAATTTTAAGTTTGCTATATTCAAAGAAATGTGTGAACGTATACAGTATTAAGAAGACTCGAACGACGCCGCTTCACCCGCAGTCTAACGGAATGGTAGAACGATTTAATTGAGCCCTGGAGAAATACTTGTGAAAACTAGTAAGCGAGCAACAGAAGAAATGGGACGAACACCTAGCGAGATTTCTACTGGCATACCGATCAGCAGCTGTCTATGACTCAACATCTAGATCACCAGCCAAGATTATTTTTGGGACTGAGCTAAAATTACCTGGTAACTTAGAGTTTGGTGTTAAGCCTACCATTAAGAGAAATGCCACATATGCCGAAAAACAGGAAAGCCTCAATGAACTTCACGAATTTGTGCGCACACGAATTAAAATAGTCAGCGATAGAATGAAAGCCAGATATGATCGTGCAGCAAATGCGGATGGCTTCCATGAGGGACAACTGGTTCTACTCTACAACCCACAGCGGAAGAAAAGAACAAACAAATAATTTAAAAAAGATTCTTTCGCTCTTGCTTTTAGGTGTCACTGAAACAGCGACAAGTGCATATGTGCAGCGGATGTATGTTGATTTTTTTAATTTTTTTTTAAAACACCAACTTTACTTTCTCTGAGAAAGTAATTTTCATGTTCTCACTAACACATTTACATTTTTACTTTTGCACAGCACTTATCTAGAGCGACTGGTGAGCTATGGGAAGAAAGATAATGAGCCTATTCGGGACGAACAGGCTTAAGTGGGAGGCAGTGTTACGAAAATAAAAATGCCTAAAAAGAAAATACACCACATTAGCGCCTTTAAAACTATATTGTAGAATTTCGGTATATTTGGTAATTATGTGCCACCATGTCAATACCGTACTTATTTGCGTATTTGGCAGCACTACCAATTCGACCATCTTTGTGTGTTACATTTGAGTTAACGGATATTAAATAGAGGATATGAGAGCGTTTGAGAAATTTCCGGAACTTTCCAAACTGTAGGCAATTGGTATATAAGGAAGCGGCTTTACAAACGTTAAACAGTTATCGTTTGGCTGTCATAAAGCAAGGTCGGCTTTAGGCGTAAGTAAAAGTGTTGTATAAACGAATATTAGGTTGTATTAAGTTAAGTTAAGTTGTGTTAAATAAAAACTGTAAAGAACAACAAAGTGGTGTTAATTTTATTTCAACGCAATTTAAACGAACTCAAGCGTTTTAAAAAGGTTAAAACGTAACAATATAAACAACATTTACATCTACATTAGGGTTATGACTTCTTTTAATTATTTTACAAATATCAATTAATTATTGTAATAAAATGTTTTTTTTTTCTTAATATTTCTTTGTATCATTGTATACATTTATATTAATTTAATAAAAATAATTATCTCTGAATTTTTAAAAACTTCATTTGTAAAATTTTTATAAGTAATTTATTACTGACTATCACGTAGGATAGGTAAATTTTTTATAAAAGAGTCATAGCCGTAATGTACATACATACATATGTATATACTTATTTCTCTTGTAAAATTATAAATAAGACAACTTTTTTTAAAGTGAAGTGATTCTGTGGTCATTTAAATACTTGTATGAAATCTTAAAAAAAAACTATAGTAGTAGGCTATTACCGAAATTTCGTTTAAAAAAACAAAATTGCATTTATTATTGCTTGTACACTCAAACACTCATAGGTAAATACAGACGTTATGTATGTATATACTACGTTTGTATGTACATATGTATGACACAAAGATAAGATAAAATATTCGGCAAAGGTTAATATTTTAACTGCATACAATAATACATACATATGTACATATTGCTGTGCATTATGTACGATAATAATATAAAAACTCTAAATAAATCATTAAAATTTGTATTAAAATCCTATGTACTTCTTTAAATTTTTTTACTCGAAATTCTAATTTATCACATTGGTATAATACAACGCGGTGCTTGGAGTCGTTAATGTTGTATTTTAATGTTCTATATATAAGACTTTATAGGTATGTATATAAATATGTATGTACATGTATCTGTATTTATGTACTTAAGCGCATGCACATATGTATATGATAATAAGTTTCATTATGTGCATATACCGTTTACTGATAAGATTTGTGTGCAGCTTCGAATAAGATTAGTTCAATTTTCGCATTCATCGTTGATAGACGACGTGCATTATATTTGTTGAAAATATTATGACGTTCTTAGAAAAATATTTCAAAAGTATTTTTTTCAAGGTCACTCCTAATTAGAACCGGTACGAATTTGAAAAGTGAAAGCTAAACGTAAAAATTACATTACCTAATATTGGAAATACAATGATATCAGAATACAAAGTTAAAAATTATATCAAGATCAATGCCTATAACAATATTAAATACAATGTACGTATGTTTATTCAGTTGCCTCATAAAGTGTGTGCTCACTTTATTGCTTACGACTTCAAATTTTATTTCCAAAAAATCTTTTTTTCTTTTTAATTAATAATGGCTTGTTTTTATTGATAATACTTATAGTACCTATAGTACCTATTCATTTTTAAAACAAAAACAACAACAAACATTTTCGAATGAATTAAGAGAAAATAAAATTTATATCGACATCAAAAATTCGGTCTCAAAAAGTAAGTGCTCACTTTAAATATATTTCAGAATTTAAGTAAAGGAATATAAAACTAATAAATAGCTTGTGAGTGCCGTTGTGGTATGATAGGTAAGATACCCGCATACCAACCAGAAGGTCCTCGGTCAAGTCATTATTAATTAAAAAATTAAAAAGATTTTTTTGCAAATATAACTTGATATCGTAAATAATAAGTGAGCACTCACTTTATGAGGCAATTGTATGTATCTATCTATGTATATAAAATCAAAAAACACAGAGTATTAATAATATTATTAAGAATACAAAAATCAACTACACCGTGTTCAAGTAAAATAATTTTTAAACAACCATTTAGTATGTGCTGTGTAAGCCCCTTCCCTCAAAACTTTACGTAGTCGTTCACACATATTCCTACAAGAGGTATTTTTTAAATATTATTAACATTAGGCAACGAATAAAAAGTTTTTGCCCGTATCCTAGCTTAAAATAGTCTTCTCTTACTAAAAAAAAAACGAATACAATACAATATAGAGTCATGTGAAAAATAATAGGGACACTAATGTGGCACATTGAGATTTGATAAGAAAGTACGTAAAATGAGATAATCGCTTGTAAATAACTGTTCTTATTTTAAGTTAATAAACTACAGAAACAAGTTTCATTGCGTTTTTTATTAAATCGTTGCTTGTATTTAAAAATTAAATTAAATTACACTTAAAATATAAATTCAACCTGTGTAAAAAATAGGGACAATGAATTTCAAATAGTTATAAAACGCATATAATATAATAATAAATTTTCACTAATTTCCGTTCATTCTAATGTTGTTCTGGAGTGTTTATATTTTGCCGACGAACCGTGATTGTTTAAAATTTGCAGACATCGACTGGGTATAGAGTCGACAAAATTTTGGCCTACTGAAGCCGATATATAATACCACGCAGGATGTATTACTTCCCAAAGCTTATAATAATTTGTGGGATATTTTACTACATTTTACAAATTACCTTATCTCTATAGCCTAATACAGTTTTGTTTATATCTTCGAACCCTTTCTTAGGACACTTTGCAATGCAACTCTCTTCAACGTTGTTCATATCAGAAATCAGGAGTATTTTTGAGGTTTATACCTGTCAATGTTTTTTTGAATTGCCTTTTGTATGTCGAGGCCCGAGTATCTAATATGACTGTCCAGCAATACTCTACGAGCAAGGAGTAAGAAGGATTTCTGTATTTTAAAAACAAGATTTTCGTGTTTAGTGGGCCAAAATATAGTATTTGGTATACAAGTTAATAATGTCGATGTGAACAATATATGGCATAACTATCACATATGGTTTGTGTCAATAATAACAACTATGGTATTTTGAAGATTAAGCATACATATGTCATTACAATTCAGTATTCGATAGACGCCAAAGTGTAAACATACATTTTTTTCAATCGCTATATTAATGGCGTATTTTGTGCCTAAAAAATGTTTTGCGGTGCAGTTGCTGAAAGCTATCGATTGTTAGTAGAAACTTACTATCAATATGCATCAACCCAAAAAACTTGTTACCGATAGTTTGGTGATTTCGACACAGAAGACTAGTAGAGGCCTGGCCAACCGAAAAAGTTTGATGATATGAGGAATTGGAAGCATTACACGACAAAGATTGTTGTCAAACGCAAGAAGAACTTGCATTATCGTTGGGAGTCACACAACAAGCCATTTCCCTACGCTTAAAAGCATTGGGATTCATTCAAAAGCAAGGAAATTGGATCCCATATGAATTGAAGCCGAGAGACGTTGAAAAATGATGCTTGAACGCTACCAAAAGAAGTAATTTTTGCATTGTACTGTTACTAGTGATAAAAAATGGATACACAAAAATGCATATATAAAGCCCCACCAACCAGACAAATCAACTCCGAAGCCGAACATCCATGACGCCAACCTAATGCTCCGTATTTGTTGGAATCAGAAGGGTGGTCTGTATTATGAGCTTTTGAAATCGGGTCAGACGATCACAGGGGACCTATACCGAACACAATTGATTCGTTTGAAGAGAGCAATCAACGAAAAACGACCAGAATATTCGACCAGTCACGAGGCCATAAAGTTCCGTCATGACAACGCTCATCCACATGTTGCAAGACCGGTCAAAAACTATTTGGAAAACAGTGGATGGCAAGTTTTGGCTCACCCGCATTATAGCCCAGATCTTGCCCTTCTGACTACCATTTGTTTCAATCGATGCAAAACGCCCTTACTCGAATACGCTTCACTTCAGAACAGGGTATCAGAAATTGACTTGATTCATTTTTACCTAAAAATCGGAGCAGTTCTTTTGGCGCGGAATCCATATGCTATCAGAAAGATGGGAAAAAGTAGTTGCTAACAATGGACAACACCTTTGAATAATTTATCAATTCGTTTCGTTATTATAATAAATATATTTTTCAAGAAAAAATTTTACATTATTAACTTACTCAATATTTATCACTATCAGCTGATTATTTATTTGTTTGTTTTTCTTTTTTTTAATTGCAATTTAAAATACAAATCAATAATATTTATTTATTACTTGTTTCTTTTGCAGTAGATTTTGCCATACTGCCAATTATATAAACGTACAAATCTACCTCAAAACGGATCTACCTAATTAAATAGTAAATATAAATTTGAGTATTGGTAGTAGTAACATGGATATCACCTTATTAACGTAGTCCTGTTAAAATACATAAGCAGAAAGAATATACATACATTAATAGAATAGACATATACATAAATAGATATAGTTGAGCAATATCTATATATACATACATACATACATTCATAAATAAATAAAAGTTTATTTTAAAATAATTATGCACTCAATGGTTACAAACAATGTCGATGTTGCGACAACGAATAAAGAACAAAGTAACCATCAAATGAAATCAGGTGTGATTCAGGATAGTAGTACTGACGTTTGCGATGAGAGCAAACTAAAAAACAGTCTTATTACAAATGAATCAATCGAAACAACAATTGACAATAGTCAAACTCATGTGGGCTATATAAATGGTGAACGTCGAGATTCTACTCAAGTATGGACACCCCTGCTAGAAAATGGTGGTCAAAACTCAACGTCGGTTGAAGAAGAAGAAGGCGTAAAAAAGAGTAATGAATCAACTGAATCAGTTGATAAAAGTAATGTCGAAGCAGTCAGCAACAATAATGATTGGCAGGTTGGAAAAACCAAAAGTAAAACTGTGGATAATTCGAATCGTAGTAATAACAACAGTCCTATAATTAATGGGCGAAAAATTAAGGATAAATATGATGAACACGATCCATTAACAGGTTTATATAATAATAAAATGAAAGAGGATGCGGGTGTCATATGTTCCGATATGGATTCAATCCATGATAGCAAAGGGTGCGGGTTGTTTGGTTGTACACCAAAATGGGCTAGCAGTTTGGCGTCCACCCATATGTTTATGGTAGTCTTTCTTCTGGCATATATTCTACAGGGAATGTATATGACATACTTTGTTTCCGTAATTACTACCATAGAGAAATTGTTTCAAATTAAGTCAAAAACAACAGGATTCCTTTTAAGCGCCAGTGAAATGGGACAAATAAGTACAGCAATGCTTTTGACATATTACGCAGGTCGTGGCCACCGGCCACGCTGGATTGCCTGCGGTATGGTACTTTTTTCGATTGCAGCATTTGCTTGTGCTCTCCCACATTTTATTTTTGGAAAAGAACTTATACATTCTACATCATTTCTCAATATCAATAACCTAATGAATGCAAGTAATCTCCAGATGCAAATATCTCCATCCTCCCTCCACAAGGATAACATTACATTAAATACCACTTTTATAATAGACGAAGGACAACACACAGAAATGAATCTCTGTCAAGCTGGCAATGTATCCCATAATTCTACATCAGGTAAGCAGTTAATTAAACATTTTATAATGAATTTATAACAAATATACATATTTGTAATTATATATGTACATATGTATTTATGAATATTACTTTTTTAATTTAAAATGAATGACATTCGTATTACTTTGTATGAGCTCGAACGCGGTTGGAAATATTAGTTATATAATAGGAACAATGAAGATGGGATATTTAAAGATACTAATAGATAATTTTGCACAATACCACTCAAAGTCAAATTTAAATGGGGACTATTGCTTGTTTCAGTACAATGACCCGAAATATTCTTCCCCAATAGTAGAATAATTATTTCTATAAAATGTAAAAAAGTACTGTCGCATTCTCTACAGAAGAAAATTGTGGATATATATGAACTCCAAATTAAGTTAGCGCCAAATTAGGAGCAAAAATAAACTCAAATCTGTCTTCCTGGATATATGGGCAAATATACCACTCAATATAACAAAGAATCTAGTTCGTTCTATGCGAAACCTCTTTAAAACTGTAAAGCTGACTAAATAAGTGCTAAATTATGATCTTGGGTCTATTTAAATAAGAACTTTGAGAGGAAAAACAAGTGTTAAACTTTTTTTTTTTGCTATAGAAATTTGAGTAATTTTGAGTTAGGCTGTTTTTTGATATTGAAATGAATTTGTAGAATTAAGTAAAATTTTTTTATTGAAAGCTGTCTTAATTACCTTTAAATTGATTCTGTTTGTAGTTTAATATCTTTAACGGTTACAGAGAAATCTGAATTTGAAAACCGGAACACTTGCTGTACAAGTTTTTTTTTCATACTTTATAACTATAATTTTCAACAGAAAAACAAAACTAACATTGTTTTTTTGAGTTCATCACATAATCGAACTTGAACTTTGTCGCCATTCTTTAGGAAAAACATACTGGAAGAAAGAGATATCTGAACGTGAAAATCACGAAGAGCACCCGTCAAAAGTAATATAGATTCAGATACATTATAAGCATTTTCAGTTAACATATTCGCTTATGTGAATACTGTAGCATTCTAAATTTTAAAGTTAACTATTTTGAATTTAATTTTATATATAATTAATACACATGATTATATAATTTTTGAAATTGCCATACCTGCAAGGTATGAATAAACTGATTACACGGTGGGACAAAAATGATGGAAATTGAAATACCTGGGAAATGGTAGTACTTTTCTGATAAGCGCTGTCGATTAGAACAAAAATTTATTTTTGTACCTTAATACACTTATAAGCTAATAACTTAACGGAATATTAGCCGATCTTAAATTTCTTTTCGGATTTGTAAAGAAGAGAAAAAGATCTTTTAAATAATATATATAACCTTGAAGAATATGGGTGTAATTCTCAAGTAAACCCATTTAATTTTTTCACGTTTTCAAAGTTTAGATACGTTTTTGTGCACTATTTTATATAGCAACCGTACTATGATGAATTAATTAAGGAATTATATTAAATTATGAATAAAATAAGATTTGCGGTTTAGAAATCCGTTGGAAATTGACGGAGTTATTACATTTTTTAGTAAACCAACTCATGAAAAAATAGTACACTTGCCAGCTAATTTTTTTTTATCGCACCGTGTTATTTACCTATTTTGTTATTATCTTATAAAATAGTTTTAAGCAAATTTCGGATAAATCAAAAAAATTCTGATGTTTCTCCTATCCGCGAATGTATTAAAGAAGAAGAAGAATTAGATATTCGATTAGATCGATTAGTAGAAGCGGGTAGATATATACATAGTACGTAATACATACTCGTATATACGACTTCCAAAATTTTGAAATAAAAATATACATGTGTATAAAAGCAATAGTGAGATTATAAAGAACATAAAAATACAATTAGATGAATGCGGCAGATTTGTAATTACAATAGATGAGTGAATAAGTCGTAAAAATAGGAGACAACTGATCATATCAGATATATATATATGAGCATATCAGATATATATTTATAGTATATATATATATATATATATATATATATATATATATATATATACTATAAATATATATCTGATATGCTCAGTTGTCTATATATATATATAAGTGTTTACTTCTCGAAGTAAATTTCTTTAATTTTAAATAAAAAGATTATTATCTAAAAACAAATACATTTTTTATTTTCACGAGAAACGAAAAATCCCGGGAAAAACGACTTTAGATAGTACTCACCACTCACTTAAACTAAGCAAAGAAACTTAGTTTCTATCTGGTAAGCAGTAGCGACAGGGACCTCTCAAAAAATGGTGTAGATTCCAATGAAAAAGTTTACTTGTTACTATCAAAAAATTAATCGTAATTTAAAAGAATACAATCCATTCGTTAAAAAAATATGTATATAAATTATTTTAGATGAGTGCATAATCTCAGTTTGTCGGTGCAAAAATAAATAAAAAATGAATAATCTCCTAATATACATATTAAGGACTATGAGACGTCATTACACACACGATTTTTTATGATGTCAAAGAAATCCTTGCACACTGAGTAAAAAATAAAAAAATTTTGAATTTTTTGGATTGAGGCTTTTTATAACAAAAACTTTTCTTAGCTTTCAGTAATAAAATGTTTGTTAAACGTGGGCAATTGACACTATATTTAAATAAAAACATTCCGGGAACAGTAGTCTCAAAATATTGGTGTATTTCCATTATTATAAAAGCAAATCAACTAAAATAATCACTAAGAATTTATTGTTAAAATTCTCAAATGAATTAATTCCGCTAATTTACAATGTGTCATAACTCAAAAAAGAAAATTTTTCAGGACAGCTGTTTTAATTTTCAATTTCCTATTGTGCTCATAATCTTGTACGAATCACGAAGAATTTTGCACACAATATGGATCGCAATGTTCCGCAGATATTACAATTCTTAACTAAAAAATCATGTCTTTTGAGTTAACACTATTGCAGTAAATAAGCGATTTTGTTTTAGACTTTATAAAGATTTACTTGACAAACTGTAGAGTGTAAGAGTGAGAAAAAAGAAAATTAAATAGAAGCATAAACTCAAGGTGTGACAAAACTCAACATAAATTTTAATTAGAAATATTGTTACATTTCTAGTTTTTAAAAGGTAAATAATTAACACTGTTGATTATTACTTCAAACGGCCTTTCCCGTTTTATAATAGTATTGTATTTCTACTCAACAGCTTTTTTCCTACTAAAAGATCTTCAACGACCGCTTGTTATCAAACACAACTTTTATTTACAGAGTCTAATCACGACTAATGACATGTTCAGGCGATAACGTTTTTTCGTAATTCGTTAATAACCATTTACTGTTTCTTTTTCTTCAAATATACAGTCTGCGAAAAGAAAATGTGAACCCTCAAACCCTCACTCTCTAGGATTAAGTTTTTATTTCATTCTTTTAAAATACGATGAATTTAAACATCATATATTTTTTAAAAACTGTATTTAATGCTTTACAAAATTCTTAAAAAACAACAACAACATTCCTACAACAACTTAAGTTATACAACAAAACCGAAAGGTACACTAATGTGTTTTTGTGCTTAAAATAAGTGTGCAAGAAATACCTGGGAAGTGATATCATTTTTTAAAGGTGCTATATCAAATACAAAAACAATCTGTTTTCGAAATTTCGAAAATACATACCTCCATAATCTTGAATTACGGGTGAAAACTCGGTTTTTCGTACCTTCATGCACATATAAAATAATAACTTACCTAAACGTTAACTTATTTTAAGATATTTAGCAGATATGGAAAGAAGAGCAGACCTATTAAATGGTATATACTTTACTTAAGTAAATTTATGGAATCTGTGTGCATTGCTCAAGCAAACGCATTTTTCATCCAATTTATTCCAAAATGGTCAAGTTCAAGAACCGTACTATTTATGAACTCATTAAAGAAGTATGTTTAGTTAATAAAAAAATGATTATGTTAAAGCATCTATTTGATAAATATATGTATGTGCATAAAGGTACGAAAAAGAATGTTGAATGTTGAATGTTGAGAAAGTTGTTGTTGTTCTTGTATTTTTTTAATTTTTTAAAGCATTAAATAAAGTTTTCAAAAAACATAAAATATTTATATTTTTCGCATTTTGAAAAACTAAATTAAATAAAAACTTAATTCTAGAGAAAAATGGTTTACACTTTTTTCTGACGCTCACTGTATCTAAATTTTCATAATCTCACTCTTAACTAACGAGTAAATTTTTTTGGTTTTTAAGAAATATTCTGAATTTTTTAGAAATTATATTTATTAACATAGCAAAAATTTGAATTTTCATTCGCAACTTCCCTAGTATAAACGTACTGATAATGTTCAGAAACATTTCATATTTGTAACAATATTATACAGTTTGTAAAAAAAATCTTTTCAAAATAGAAAAAAGTTAAAATCTTTTTTCCATTTAAGAATTCCAACAACAAATACTTAACATGTTTATTTATTTATTTATTTTTTTCTTAACACATTCCGTTACTGTACCTCTTAAGGATTCGACTAGTCAAAACTTTTAAAATAGACCCACACAAAATGAAAAAGATCTTTACTTGATTTGATTAAAAGATTTTTTTACAAACTGTACATATATCCATTTGCCGTACAATCAAATAACAATAAGACATATAGATGTATGTTTATTTATACATCGATCAATTAAATAAGTTAACTGGTAGTAAAACGACGAACGTGATTAAATACTATGTTTTCTATTGAACTGATTGGTTAACTAACAAACTGTTGCAAAATTTGTGTCATTTTTAATTTAGAGTCGTATTTTATAATTAAATAATTTTAAAATATTTTTTTTTAACAATCTTTGAGGTTATGATGTGATAATTATTTGCTTTCTGTTCGTACGAATCTTTAGCAGAAACAAAAATCCTTTAAGCGCATGTACTCGTTGAGATCTTCGTATAACTGTCCATAAGAAAAAACGGGTTTAGGTAAATAAATACAATCCTGCTTTTTGTTTGACCTTATGCCTTGTTAATACTCATAATGTAGGCAATTTTTATAGGAATATTATTTCATCCCAAAATACACAGTTGGATCAGAAGTAGTACAGTTTTATCGGAATGAATAATTTTTGTTTAATTCCTGAGAATTGTCTGTTTCCTCCTGTTGAACACAATCAGAACTAAAGCAAATCTTTTCCTCTTCAAGTAACAAATCGGAACTGATATAATAATTAATTTTACTATACTTATCAATTTTTGGGCATAGAATTGACGTTGAAAAAAATTTAGAAACATTTTGTTCATTGATTTATCTGGCATAAAAGGGTGGCAATAACTGTTCATAACAACAATAACGATGCTTCGGGACTTTAGATGCTTCGTTATTGTAACTTTTTTGAGGTTCTAAGCAACCATTCTGTAAAAGGAGAATTATTCGAACTCTTATTTTGAGTCAACTTATGAGATTTTACATGCGGGCGATTTTTTAGGGTATTTTGTTGTTCTATTGGAGTTTTTCACAACGGAGAATGCCTGGCGAAAATTTAAACGAAACAGTATCATGTTTTCGCCATTATGAAGGTTATTATTTCTAACGTCATTTAAAAGGTAATCGGTAACACTTAGTGTACGTTTGGGACCATTGAAATTTCATGCCAAATGATGATATCTGTTTTAAGAATAAGTTGTGCATCCTTTGTGAGAATGCGAAACGATGAAAACGATGTCTCCAAGACAGGTACACGTTTTTTAAAAACCGAATGTGATGTTCGACAGCCTGGTAGGATATTAGCTGCAATGGCAATCCACGCAACTGTCATAAAGATTGACATTATCTGACCCTATATATGAAATGACTTAGTATTATTACACTTAGTAAAACAAACACTGCATTGTCGACAACATGCAGTAGTGAAGATGTTTACAACTCTCAAAAAACCTTTAAAAAATAATATATCTGATGACGAAAGTATGTGTAAAAGCATAATTTTTGTTTTAATTTAGATTGCATATTTTTTACGTTATTTGTACACTTATTTCTTAAAAGCACTTTAACTATTAAAGTTTAACATCACCTGATACTATATATTAAACAGCCCTGTATTAATACACTTGATAAAACAAACACTGGATTGCCGACAACATGCAGTAGAGAAGAAAGTATTTGCAACGGACAAAAAAAATCTTATTACTTGTTTTACTATAAATTACATGCCGTTTATTTGTTATTTATGTGCTTGTTTTCTTGAAGCCTATTATACTATATATTAAATGAAACTGTATTATTACCCTTGACAAAATAAACACTGCACAGCCGACAACAATATTACCAAGAACGGTTTTTGCAACAACAAAATATATTATGTTAAACTGTAATACAGAAAATTATGAACCTTAAGACTTAAAATTGTATTTTTTTTAACAAAATATTAACTTCAAGACTTCTCACTATATTTTGTCATTAGAGTAGAATTTTATCTTTAAAATGAATCACAAATCATAAATTTTGATGGAGTAACACGGAAGATATTTGCAACCGACAAAAAAATACCTTTTAGAAATAATATATACATATGTATATGATAATCATGTATTTCAGAATCGAATAAAGTATGTCAATTCGACAGTCTATATGAACCTTGTAATCAAACGACTATTAAAGTTAGTCATATTAAAGGTTTTCATAGGTTATTTACAAAAAAGTAATTAAAATATAAGTATTGGGCGTAAAAATTAATTCGATCCGTTTGTTTAGCTCAAAAAAGATAATGAATTAAACAATTTATCAAAATAAAAATTTATCAAATCACTGCTTACATCATTTCCGCACCTCTTAGCCATAGTAATTGGAAATAGGTGTAACCACAGGAATATTAAAAACAAATTTATTTGCTAGTAGACGTACCGATTCCAATTTAGCAAATCGCTCTCCACTTTTGTCTTGAATTAGTTGCAGCAGAAAAGTTAGCTGCAAATAATTCGGATCTGGCTTTCTGTTATCATTATCATATCGACAAGCACTTGCGCAGGACACAGCGACCCATGGGATCTATTGTGCCCCTTCCGGTCTATAGTTTGTTCAGCAGATCTCTTGCCTTCGTAATGAACACCAGCAGATTTGAAACCAAAATAGTGGATAGGTTACTCCACATTTATATACAATATGTGTTGCGTTGTCTCTGATGCCTGCAGCACAGTCTACAAACATCCACATCTGAGACCGCCATCCACTTCAGATCCGCTCTTAGTCTACAGTGGCCTGTAAGAAACTCCTTAAGGAGTTTCAAGTTTAGCTTGCCATATATGAGAACAACATAGCGACGCCCAAATTGTGGACTGATCGCCGCCCTAGAGTTGCAAAGTCGCATTCCAGTGTTCCAAGCATCTGGCAATTTCCCAATCCTTAATTAGATTGAAGATGGTAGTAAGTGGTGCTACAGCAAGGTTCCGAACCGATATAGGGTGTCATGGATACCTTTCTGGCCAATGCATCCGCTATTTCATTACCATCTACTGGTGTCTTTCTGTTCGTTATTGTGATACCTTCTGATTAGATTAATTGCTTATTAATCAGTGAACTTATCATTTTGACGCATTGAATTTTGCACTTATTTACATAAAATTAAATAAACATAATATAACGGGACACCGCTAAGAGCGAAACCGGCTTATTATTCACTTTTTTGAACCTAGAATTTTTTTGAATAAGTACATAACATTTTATAGTTTGGATGAATTGAGCAAATATTAAGGTGACCTTATCATTTTGAAGCATACCTCTTTAGGATACACAAATTATGCCAATGCCGAAGCTTTCAAAAATAAAACGAAACTCGTCAATTTTATTCCTAAATCTTTAAGCATTGATTTGATTTTGGTTGGCCAAGATTTTTATCATTCTCGCCAGTCCGTTCCTAGAACGAGCTTTGCTGTTTATTAAATTGTTCAATAGCATTTAGAATAATAAAATTAAAGACGTTAGAAACGCACGAATAATTAAGTTTGCCAAAGTAATTTTACAAAAACAAGACATAAAAGTAAGGGTAAAAAATTAGATGTAGTCTACTGCAACTGCAGACAAAGATCATTCGGGTGCTCAAAATAAATTATTGAAGTGTTCTACGCCATTGGTATGTATCGCCAGGTCATAAACAGTATCAGCACTAAGCTCATTTAGCTGACTTATTTGATCAATTCGCAGAATGGTATATTTGACATTTTTCTGAATATAAACAAATCCACGCATTGTAAAAGCCCTATGTATAACTCTTTGCTTTTTGAGCAAACGGCAGCACGTAATATTTGAAAATTATCCATAGTAAATGACAACGATAGATGATTTCATCACAGGAAATGTTTTTATTGTTTTTCAGATATTAGAAAAGACGTCAAATGAATTTTCGTTTTCATGAAACGGAATTTCGTTTAAACGCAGCTCATATGCAACTTTGCTGTTCTCATTGTGCTTAATTTGTATTTCATAATAGTTGTTCATTGTATAGTAAAATATTAGTTTATCATAATAATTGTTTATTGTATAGTATATTTTTATTTTTAATTTATTTGCAGAATGTAATGAAGATCGCAAACTTGAACAAGTATCCCAATCGAAAATCACTGTTATTGTTCTTTGCATATTTTTCGGAAGTCTACTTAGTTCCGGAATTGGCCAAACAGCTGTTTCTACTTTGGGAATTCCATATATTGATGATAATGTTGCCAGTAAACAATCTGCTATGTACATGGCAATTACAATAGGAGTTCGAATATTAGGACCTGCTTCAGGTTTTATTGTGGGTTCAATTTGTACACGTTGGTATGTGAATTTTACAAATCCCGGTTTTGATGCTAGTGATCCACGTTGGATAGGAGCCTGGTGGTTGGGCCCTGTCGTAATCGGCAGTTTAATGCTTTTGTCTTCAATGGCAATGTTTTCGTTTCCAAAACAATTGCGTGGAAAAAAATCAAAACCAGAAACCACAAAAGAAAAAAATATAATATCTTCAAAGGATGTATCTGAGTTAGAAGAGAAACCCCGCTTAAGAGGTGATTAAAAAAAGCAAAATCTTTCGTATATGAAACAATTAATAATACATTTAATTATTATATAATAGATTTTCCTAAAACTGTGCGACGTCAGTTAAGCAATGATATATTAATGTTTCGAACTGCTTCCTGTGTGTTCCACCTTTTACCTATTGCTGGTTTATATACTTTTTTACCTAAATATTTGGAGACACAATTCCGTTTAGCACCGTACGATGCGAATATGATAGCGGCTTTTTGTGGAATTCTCGTAATGGGAATTGGAATTGTTGTTTCAGGTCTTGCGATATTTAAATTTAAGCCTACTGCTAAAGCAGTAGCGGCATGGATTGCTTTAACTGCTCTCGTTTATTCATCTGGTATGGTTATCTTAATGTTTGTCGGTTGTAATATGAATGATTTTGCAGGCTATAAGCCAGCGACAAGTTTCTCGTAAGAATAATTGTTTCATTAATTTTATTACGCTCTTTTTATTGTAATTTTTATTAAATTTTATTACAACTTTAGGCCAGCGGTTATAGAGCCTGTATGTAACGCTGTGCAGAATTGTACGTGTGACAAAGAACAATTTGCACCAATATGTGGAGTTGACGGAAAAATCTATATTTCATCTTGTCACGCTGGATGTTCTGTATCAGATTTACGAAATAGCGATAATTTAACAGTTTTTTCACAATGTGTTTGTATATCTGATTGTAAGTATTTTTTAATTTTTAATTATTAGGGTTTCTAATAAGTCTTTCGTATGTTTCGAAATAGATGACGATGTTAGCAATAGTGCCTCTTATGATGCAGTAATCGGCTACTGTGATAGTAATTGTAAAAATTTTATTATTTTCATTATCATATTTGCCATTTGTGTGTTTATGCATTCAACATCAGAAGTGGGCAGTATGCTTCTAGTAATGAGGTGTACACACCCTAAAGGTAGTTTTCAATTTGTTGAAATACACAAAATTATTTGAAACACTGTTTTTATTAATTATCGCATAAACAATTTAGATAAAGCAATGGCAATGGGATTAATTCAATCGGCAATTGGACTTTTCGGAAATGTGCCTTGTCCAATTATTTATGGTGCTGTAGTTGATTCATCCTGCCTTATCTGGAGATCTGTATGTGGAAAACATGGAGCATGTTCCCTGTATGATGCCGACACATTTAGACATTATTTTCTAGGTAAGCTATTTTTCTTTGTATGTAATCAAACTAATTTGACATTCATCTGTATTAAGAATACTGAAATCAATTCCTTTGAAGGGTTTTAAAGTGGATACATATGTACATATGTAAGCAATCCATTTACCTTAACAATAAGAAGGTAAAACATTTTTTTTAATTTATTATATACAATATCTGTATTATTATAATAGCAAACTACTTACAGGTAAATGTTACAAATTCTGTACTTTAATGTACTATTATATTGTGTATGTATATTATACAAGTTGAATTTGGAGTTAGGAAATACTTAACCAGAAAATTTATCTTTTCGGAAGTGATATTCGAGAAATACGAAATTTCTTTAATATTTTTTTTTTTAATTATCATTGCAAGTTATTAAAAAGCAAGTTATACTATTAGTTTCAACCAAATGCGAAATAGTGGAGGTAGTACTAGTGTCTATCTTTAGTTTATAGTATTGAACTCGAGAAAACCACTTTATAGTCGACTCAGAGAAAAACTTTAAACCATACTGTAAAGCTTAGAAATATCTTGGGATTTACTTGCATATATAAATAAATATATATTTACTGTTCCCAGGAATAACGAAATGATATTTTACGCAGATGATAGTGCTTTTATTTGCTACGGTAAGGTGTGTAACATGATAATCAGAAGAATGAAGAATAGTTTAAAGCTAACCCACAAATATGTTAACAGGTAGAAAATAAAGGCTAATGATAGTAAGACTCGGGCTATAATATTTCCATAGAATAGCTTCTAAAACGTATTCCTAACGGACATGTTGACCTAGGGAAGTTCTGATCCCACTAAGAAATTATCACTTAAACAGCACTTGAAATATATTTGTAAAAAGGTAGTGAGTTGCGGTCGTGCCCTTTATCATTTACTCAACCGGAGGTCCAAACTTAATTGTAAGAGTAAGATTATTTTATACAAGATGTGTATTCGGTCTATTTTGACCTTTTCAGAGTTTTTAAAACTTTTAGAAAGAAATTATAGATAATGCACAATAAATATGTGAATATACACATGGTCTAAACTCCAGATATTCTACTGATTTGCTGCACAGCAACTTTAACCACGTAATGATTGAATCAATCAATTAACAAAAAGTAGAGAACGTCTACATATAATACGAAATTTGTTAAATAATCACTTAGTCTATTTTTAACTAAAAGAATCTAGTTAATATTTTAAAAATTTCTTATGATATTTGAAGTTTGTACAAAGTTTTTTAAACAGCTTTTCCTTCTGGTCAAAATTTTAGTTAAACTTTATTTTTTTAATTTCTCATACAGAATTAATTAATTTATTATGATGAATATCTTGCAGCGAGTTTTATGAATATGTATTGCAGATTCGAAAATCAATTATATTATTTTTAAATTATTTTTTTGTCTCTATTTAGGTATAACAGCAGGTATTATGTTTTTGGCTTTTATAATGGATTTGATAGTATGGAGTAAAGCACATCGTATTGATATCGCCCCAGAAGAGGACAACGGAAATAAATTTAATGAAACGGAAGCTAATAAAACAATGGCTAACTCCCCAGATACACGGGTTTGATTCTCTAAAAATGAAGAAAGTGTTATCAAAATAAATAAAATATGAAAATTTTAGCATATTTTAGAATAAGTGTATTATAATGTATTAGATACATACTTATACATATGTGCAATTTTATTAAAATGTAGAGCATAGACAATAAGATACATTTATATTGCATTTTAATGATTTTTATAATCTTAACAACAATCTCAGTCAAATGATAATAGACTTATCCTTAATTTTAGAAAATTTTATAAATTTTGTTTTTCTTATTTCAATAAAATAAGATATATTAGAAAGGATATTTTCTTTTCTGCTTTAATTGTACATCGATTATCAAATTATAGTAATTATTTCAAAAAAAATTATGTTTTTAAATTTATATACAAATAAAATACAAAAAAAAAACTAGTGTGCGATTGTAGTCATTGAGTTTAATTTATAAATGAATTATTTTGAAACTGTAAACAATTCTTTTATCCTTAAAGCTATGTAGGTACCCCTTATGAAATGTTTTTATAGGTTTCTTAATTTTTAGAGAATCCATTACCACATTATGACATCGATTTACCGATAAAAATATCAGTGGTAAAAATTTATTTTTTCCATTTCCGAGGAGTTTTATGTACTTTTTTCACTCGTTTTAATTTAGTAAACTGTAGTCACTTTGGCTTTACTTTTTATATAAGTTAATCAGAAGGGACGACCGGTCTTAGTGAATACTGGAAGTGGTTCTCTGATGTCGAATTAATATATTAAGTAAAAATTTTTGCTTGACTAAAAAGATGAAAAAAGTAGAAATGCAATAATCTTCGGTTTAATTTTTGACTTTAATGAATCATTTAAAGTATCTGCTATTCGTCTAAAAAAATTAGAAAAAAATACAATGAGTGGATGAAAAGATATAAATGTTAAGTAATTTTATTGCTTTAAGTTTAAGAAGTAAAATTGTTTACCACATGCCTCATATTCGTAACCTCTTTCGCCACTATGTATTAAACGGTGTTGATAGAAAACAGTACCGGTAAGAAAACGTTTACCACATACCAAACTACGTATGTGGCCATTTAAATCAGCATGTATGGTAAACTTTCGAGTACAGCCTGGTTTTTTACCAGCAAATAGTTTAACTCCTTGAAAAAGAAGGATATTATAAGTTTACGATATATTAAATTTTTATTTTTATCACTTGTAAGACTTACCTTGATGAAAACGTAAATGTTGCCATAAATGACTAGATTGAGTACATGAAAATCCACAGGTTGCCTCGCAGTATTTACAGGATCATGTATTTTAACTAGAGCAATACATGAAGCAATGAAGAATAATGGTCAAGGCACAAAAGTATACTCATATAATCTTCACTTTGCGCAGAGAATCCACTTTGCTATTCGAATAAACTATCAGACAATGCCACAAAACACTCATGTTCAATACCTGCGTCAACACCTTGATCGCCGCTTAACGTGTAAATCCCATATTGAGACAAAATTGGTACAAATAAATATAAAACAGCACAAATTGTCTTATTGGCAGAAACTCAACTCAAAACTCATCTTTACTGCGAACTTCTACACATTCCGATACTAAAACCATTATTAGATCAAACTATGGAGTACTACCTCAGCCTTAGACATAGAAAAACTACAAAAATATAAATAAAAATCATAGGAAAATAACTTTCCAATAAACAAGAATTGAAAAATGTACTTAAGTAGAAATTAGTGTCTAATCAGGAATTTCATTGTTTCCATGTTTTCTACCTTTAATAGGGTTTGATATGGGCTTTTGATAGAAGTTTTATAGTCTTCAAAGCGTCATTAACGCTGTCAACTTGTTCACAAAAACATTTCCAGTACTATTGCTTCACCATTCTTATGATGCTATTAAATTCCCTGAGCTCTCCTCAGTGATAGGAGTGAGCAACTAGTATCGAAGGATTCAAAGAAAAGGTGTTGTGTCTATCCTAAGTTGGAGCCAGAATCTAGCCCAATACGGTGATGGCCTAAGTATTTTGAATCCTATGTAACGATAGCTCGAAAAGTAGTGCACCTTAAGAACTCTTTAATCTTTTATTAACAAGATCTGCTGTCTATTGGCGTCCATAAAACTTTTTTGCTGATCCTACGAAGATCCTCTCCAGTAATGACTCAACGGCGGCAAAATCGAAGTCTTCATTTCACAGGACTGCTCCCTCGGGGCCATGACGAGCCAATTCATCAGCCATTCCATTGCCAGCGATACCACAATGACTGGGACCCAGCAAAGTTTAACGATCTCCCTCATGGCTATTTTGAAGTCCAAGGTCGACTTTGAACCGCATCGAACTCGATCAGGCTTAAGAGCCGTCCAACTATCCACAAAAATAGTCACCGGATCCTCAACGTTCCCAAACTCTCCCGTAATGAGGAAAGATTAGTACTACCTAAAGCCAAATGGTGAGAGCTGGTATTACAAATACTAAAAATTGCTTACCTTTTCGTTTTGGTTATAGTTTTGTCAGTTTCAGCGGAGGTGTCGACGAGCCGAACGGCAGACATATGGACGCAAGGTTCCTAAAAATTTTTTTCATAAACTCAAGTTAAGATTAAAATATGTAAATTTTACACATTTAATTTTAATTCTATAAAAAATCCGAGTGTATTAAAAAAACATATAATCATTATTTTTTCTATTACCCGGCGGAATACAAAAAACCGTTAATATTTAATAGTAAAAAAATACAAACAGATATTATACAAAAAAGAACTTAGGTAACAAGGTAATTGTTATTTTGGATAGTTTGCCTTATTCTGGATATAAAAAATAACTTCTATATTTTTATGTTAACAGTAATGTTATTTATTGATACTTAACAAAAAGTTATAAACAAATGTGATTTAAATTAAAATTTTTCGTATTTACCTAACAATAGAATTCATCCATTTTTATTGGAAAAAGTTAGATTAATAATAGCAAAATGTAACAAATATGTATATGTATACAAATATTGGTGAATGTATAAATTTAAACGATTAGCTTTCTGATGACCACAACTTAAAAGTACGGTCAAATGACGTAGTTGCAATAAACTGAGAGTTGGGGGCTATATCTAGAGATACTACTTTACCATCATGGCCTTGAAGTGTCTTTAGAGGCTGCCATGTTTTGTTAGACCATATTTTAGTTGTGCAATCGTATGAACATGTAACAAGAAAACAACCTCCATCTCGTTGATACTTAACATCAGAAATAAGATTAAGATGTGCAGGTATGGTGTATATGGGTTGACGCCTGCGAAGATCCCATATCTTACATGTATTATCCTGAGACCCTGTGGCAATATGGTACCCATTCGGTGAAAAGTCTGCTCCAAAAATAGAACCCAAATGGCCTTCTAAAAACATTATACAACGACCTAAAAAAACGTTATTATATTAACTTGTAATTGGCTAATATTAAAAAAAGCACCTGTCCGTAAGTCCCAAACTCTTCCAAATGCATCTAAACCTCCTGTGACTATAACGCTGCCATCTGTCTGGAAGCTTAGACAATGCACTGCTTTTGCATGACCTTCTTGATGAAGAACTTCAGTCTTTTGCTCCAAGTCCCACAAACGCCAAGACGAATCGTAACATGCTGTGGCTAAGAACCTACCCGAAGGATGGAAACTAAGTTTAGACACGCGATGAGGCATATGCCCTGTAATATCAGCAATAGACTCTTCGGAATCAAAACCCCACAACTTAACTGCTCCGTCATGACCACCTGAAGCCATCGCAACAATATTACAGTCATCTTGAGATACGCCTGGACGGAAAGCAACACCACCTACGTAACTTGCATGTCCACGCAAAGTATGTTCAAGTTTACAATCAGGCACACGCCAAACTTTACACAATCCTGACCAAGAGGAAGTTAATAATAGCGAAGAGTCATCATTGAACGCACATCCTCCCAATGGACGTGTATCTCCGACCTGACTACAGAGTGGAACTAAGCTTTGTAAGCGTTTTTGCAATTCTACCATTCTTCCAGCCCTAGTAGAACTAGGGATTTCAAGAGACTGCTTTGCTTTTTCCAAACGATCCCTCGCACGAGGCAGAGAGTAGTCTGCAATCCACAAACGTGCTACTCTTAGGCTTTCTGGTCCTTCATGATACCAAGTTGTTTCCTGCTCTTTCTGTAATTGCTTTCTCTCTTCTTCTTCAGCCATTTTTTGCTTAATAGCATTTTCTCCTAAACTAGCTAATAATTCTCTTAGACGTCGCCTCCTCTCCGCTGGACCTTCGCCAAAATAGCAAATGGGTTCATTTAATTGTCTTAAATTTTTTTTAATCTCTGCATCGTCTGTCGATACATTTATTTGACGAGCGCGTTTTTTCCGCTCGAATTCTTCCAGTAAAGCCACTTTGTCTTTCGACATTTCAGTCTCCAAATCAAAGTAATTCTCATCAATTTTATTTGCTAGGGCGGCTGCTGTGGGAGGCGGCGCAACTGAGGTAGTTGATGTACCATGTTTTTTCTGTTCCTCATAATCCTCATCAGACTCAATGTCCTCCAATTGTGATGCTGACGACGACATGGCTGGTTGACTAGAAGCCGTATTAGCCAAAATGCGTTTTCTTTCAGTCTCCTCCAGCGAACCATAGTAAAGCGTTCTTTGCCGTTTAACATATTGTATATCATCATCTGACATTTTCTCCTTGCTTTACCCAAACAAAAGCAAAAACCATAAACAGAATTTCAAAACTAAAATATTTTTCAATTGCCAAAATCTTTCAGTAATTTGCGAAAACCCAAATAATAAAATTAACACAAACGATAAACGTACAAAAAAAAAAACTCAGGTAAAGGCGCTATAGCGCGGTTGCATTTACACACACTGATATTGCAAGGATGATTATTTTAGTATTGTCTATTTAACGTCTTATTGGCGTTGAGTAATTGATGTTCTTTAAAATGCGCCAACCGATTTTATTTTGAAAGCCCTTAAACGAGTTCGCGAGTTATTATCGTTAGAGTAAACCCCTTTGTATTGCATAAGTTTTACTGAAAACGAAATTTGTTACAGCATTTAAACTTTGTGTGAATTAGGAAATATTTTTAAAACTATGTATGTAAAAAGCATATGCAGAAAGCTTTTATTTGGTGTATAGCGTCACTACTGTCCAACTGGGCGGTGCCACGCTCAAATAAAATTTGTATATATCTTTAAAACGATAATAGTAGGAGTCTAAATTTGACCCTAATAACTTTATGGGCAATTCGGCTTCTAAAATCACCTCTCATATAAAGTATAAGTATTTTTGTATATCTTTGGAACGGTAATAGTGAAAGGTTTCGAGTTTGGTCTAAATAACTTAGTAGTTAATACACATTATCAGTCGAAATATGGTAGAAATTGAAAAAGTGAGTGTGGCATTTCCTATACAAATTAAATAATGATTTTTGTATATCTTGAGAATGGTTAGAGTTGAAGTTTCTATACTTGGTTTAAATAAATCGAGAGTCAATACAAACCATTAACAAAAAAATGGAAGCTTTAATGTGTAGAGAACGGTAACAGTTAAATCTTTCTTAATCTATCCACATCAGTCAAAAAACAGGTAGAACACAAAGGCTCCCGGCAATGCGGGAGATATTAATCTATTTAGTTGTGGATATAAATCCACACAAAATATTAATGCCGATTGCTGTTTTAAAAACGAATATTTAAAATTGTAATAACCCGTATTTATTATAAACCAACTTCCTTCTCCGTAATTGGGAAGGATGATTAATGAGGATGATATGTGGTGAGTACTTAGATACAATTACTTTATAAATGTTGGCCAGATTATAAATAAGAAAGGGTGAGTAGTTTTCAACTAAACGTTATAAATTTATTATTAAAGTTCATGGGTAAGTATAATTAAATAAATTAGGTTAGATTTAAATTTGTGTAAATGTAATACATATAAAGGTATATATAATTATGTGTAGATTATTAAGTTCAGGCTTTAGATTAATCTAAATTCTAATTTAAATTATTGTTAGTATTTATAGTTCAAAATTCAACTTTACAATAAATTGGTGACCGGAGGCAAATTAGAATAGGTTAGCGCCCGTTGGTATTCTAAACGCTACTAATCTAAAAAAAATATCAAAAAATTAAGTTGGAAGAAGATTCATACATCTTCCAAAATATAAGAGTAACATCTTCTTTCCAATAATTATAATAATAATGTTGCTATGATACAAAACGCTAAATAGTAAATAAATTCATTAAATAATTAAATGTTCCTTTTCTCTTTTATGAAAATAAAATAACATATAAATACAAACAAAATATATTTAATGTTAAAAGTACTTTGGAATTTATTCATTCATTTTTGGAATAATAAATATAAAGACATAAATTTTAGACATATATTTTCGAAAAATTTCTTAATTTAGATTCAGACCATATCAAAAATTATTCGATAAATTGGTTTTTACCGAATCATCATACGTATCTATACAACTCGCTGACATTGTAGTTAAATTTTCACATGTGCTACCCTGTGTATGTATATCTGAAAATTGTAAAATTGCGGAAAGGAATAAATGAAAAATATTAAATTTTTATTGAGAAAGATGGAAAATAGTGTGCAATTATTATATTAAGCAATTGCAAAAAATATCATTATCAATAGATCATATACATCTTTCAGGGATATATTAAAAAGAAAAAATTTAAGAAAAGAATTAAATTTTATACACGATTGCACTATTTTAGTAAGAGATACAAAGTGTTATAAAGTACTAAGTGGAAAGTGGGAACAATTAAGAATAATTTTAGACATAATTTAATTAATCAACGAGGAAAGAGAAAGAGACTGATTGTGGCAGAAATTTCTTGTTGATTGGCAGAAGAATCGAAATAATGGAAGAAGATTGGACAGGAAAAGCTGTATCAATTGAATGTGAAGCAAAACTCGGCGTGTTTCAAGGTATTATATCTCAGTGTACGCCATCTGAAATAACCATAGTGAGAGCATTTAGAAATGGTGTTCCTTTGCGAAAACAAGACGCTGAAGTAACCTTGCGTTCTTCCGATATAATAAAGATTAGCTTGATACCAACTTATAGTGGACAGAGTTCTATAACGCCGACTGTTATTAACAAACCGACACCTGTTAAGCAGCCTAATTTTGCTAGTGCTGGTGCAAACAACGCAACAACATTGATACAAGTCAATGGAATATGTAGAACAAGTGAATCACATAATGATTTGAATTCCGAAGATTTAGATATTAATTCGACGTTAAGTAACAAGTTGTCGAAAATGAATTTTACGCCTAATAGCAGCCATGTAAGCAGGTAATTATAATAGCGAGTTAAATTTTAATAAATATTAGTACTGTTCAGATCCGCAGGACAAAATCATCACCACCACAATCACAACAGACGCCTAATAGCGTTGCTCAATTTTTTGGTAATCTTATACCACACAAAGTTGAGGTTAAATTGGGTTCATCTGGGTTGCCGGGATTATGTTGCTCATCGTCAGTTTGCTCAACGTCGAATAGTTGTAATGCGGAAAGCTACAGCAGTAGCGGAGCTGCAAGTAGCAAACCTATTGATATTGTTCAAAATAAGGGAATTTACTCCATAAGTCAACCTAATACAACACAATGTTTAAGTGGAAGTGGAACAAATAAAAACCAGCGGTCGGGTATTAATCATATAAATAATGGAAATGGAGTGGGTAATGGTAGCCGAAATAAACAGCGTAATTCTAAACAAATACGCAGAGAGAATAGCATTAAACATAATCAGACATTTGGGACATCAATAGATGATCCCCTGCTTCATGAAGATTTTGATTTCGAAGGCAATTTGGCTCTGTTTGATAAACAAGCAATTTGGGATTCTTTAGAAGCAGGAAAAAAACCGGACGTTGTTCAGAACGCTGTTTCAGCGCAACAACAGCAACAACAACAAAAATATCGCCATGATGAAAACGTTATAGTTAGCGAACCAGCCAATATGCGTCAAATTGAATCTCTTTTCGAAGGATCAGAAGATTTTGTAACGGACGAAGGTCTTATAATACCAACAGTTCCGCCGTTTGTACGTACAAAGATTGAAATGTGTGCACAAAAATGTGGACTATCGTTGCAACGTCAATTTGACATGTTAGCACGCGCTGCAACGGATTTGGTAATACTTCTCTTGGGAGGTGCCCGTCGCTTAACCCCGACTAATCGTCACCAATGGCCAACAATTGCCATTATATGTGAGAAATCTGACAATTTTAGGTAATATATATATCCCATACATTTATTTATTATTTCTTTGATGAATACATTTATCAGATCGAGTAATGTGGGTGCATCTACTGGCCGTCAATTGGCATCACATGGTCTAAAAGTATTTCTATATTTGGAAGAAGATTCGAACATAGAACAAAAAAGTATTGAAATATCCCTATTCAAAGCCACCGGAAATACAGTAGTGTATTCGGCAAATGGTGCGATAAATGGAATAATCGAATAAATATATGTTTCACTTATACTTCTTATTTTACAGCACTTCCAACTCCTGACCTTGTAATACTTTCTACTAATAACTCAAATTTGTCAAATGACGTAAAAAAGTGGTTAGGTGAAAACCGGTATTTCTCCTTTCAGTATTTTCTGTTTATATGTTTATAAAATATATTTATTTTTAGCGCGTCTATTTTAGCAATTGATCCACCACCAAATGGCATTAATGACGTTCCTATTAAATATGCAATTTTACCAATTCTACCGCTAAATGGAATATCATCGAACAATTGTGGTAAATTATATTTGTGTAATTTAGGAATACCGGATAAATTTTATCGTGACGCTGGAATAAAGTACAAAAGTCCTTTTGGGCATAAATTTGTGATACCTATTCACCTAAAGAAATAATGATATACAAATAATTAAAAAAGTTTAATAAGCACTAACTTCTGGCATTAATTTTCTGAGCCTTAGCATCATCTAATTATATAAAACTGTTGTATTTTATAAAGATCATATTATTTTCTAAACTGTACTTATAATAGGCGTTAGTTAATCGCCTTTTATTGTCGGAGATAAGCTCTACACATATAGCTTCTTTTTTATTTCTAAATTGACATTGTATTATGAATGAAATAAAAATTGTTTACGGGAGATTATAAAATGAATTTGTTTTCTCTTCTAAAAGCTCTAGATAATTATCAGGCCTAGTTATCGAACGGCAACTAGAAATTTGTAGTTGCCTAAATAGCAATTGGAATTAATATTTTTTTTTTATACATGACCGAGTACCCAAGCTAAAATCTCCTGTGTGTATCGATTAGAACAGCAACGTATATATACATATACTTAGGCAAACTAGTGTACCTTGAACTTCTTATCAAGATTTTTCACAGTCAAGGAATGTGACAACCTTTTCATAGGAGATGTCAAGAACGCTAGATTAGATAGATCTTTAGTTGCCAGGTGCCTTACGTAATGCAATTTTCGGTAACTGGCAACGCAACTTAAGTTCTGTTACCATCCATAATCGACTATGGACTATATATTTAGCAAATTCCTTATATCATATGTAGACTTTTTGCACTTTTCATTAAATGACAGAGTAAGTTTCCTTGCGAATGATTCCTTACGCGATTAAAGTTACTGTGCAGCAAATCAGTAGAATATCTGGGTCGTAGACCATGTATTATCTTCAGATTTTTATTCTGTATTACCAGAAGTTTTTTCTCTATGTTCCAGAAGAATAACCATACTTGGCACGCATGGGCCATAAAAGGCCGAATACACATTTTATACAAGAGAATCTTATTTTCGCAATTAAGCTTAGGTCTTTTATTAAGTAAAGGATAAAGGGTACTACTGCCTTCTCACAAACATATTCCAGGTGCTGCTTAAATAATATTTTTTTAGTGGAATCAGAAGTCTTTTAGAGTCGACACTTCTGGTAGGAAAACGTTTTAGCAACCTATTATATGGAAATATTCAATCATATTATCAAAAACATAGGAAATTTCTATTCCCATGAAACTTTCATTCCACTCGAAGGGAAAATTGCTGTCATGAATCTTCCATCAAATTTTTGTTCTCTTTTTACAAGCTACCATTTTACGTTGAATTTTAACAAAAAAAGAAAATTAAAATGTTTACACAAAAATGATCATTATTAAAAAAATTGAATAAAAAGTAATTAAAATTAAAATAAATTCATGGAAAGCAACTATCATGCAAAGAATTGCACAAACAAAAGCTGAAAGAGAAAAAACAAAATAAACTTTTCTTCAGCGAGATGGGCGGAAAGAAATTTGTGACTATGGCCAAACAGTAACAATTTAAAAATGGCTTAAACGCTAAAAAGAATAGAAAAAAACTAACATATTTATCCCGATGGGTATGTCATCGATCAACTTCTATCAAATAAAACTAATAATCAACAAAACAAAGAACTAAGTGGAACCGATGAAGAGCAATGTGAGGATAAATTTAATGTGGCGAAGAATCTGATGGCTCGGGTTTTTTTGTGAGCGAATTTTAAAATTCATCCAACACGTCTCTTAGACTACAGGAAATAAATCTTTTACTCTGCATTTTATAGTGAACTATATTGTTTTGCACTTTATTAACACTTCTAGTCCTAAAAAAGTTAATAAAAACTTTAATTATCCAATAAAAGAAATAAATATTTAAATGATAATTGCAACTCCCCAGCAAAAATGATGTGAACAAATCAGTGGGAAAAGGGACCAAATTTCGAGGGAAAATATCACGATCAAGGGAATTCTTACAGGGCTATTATTCCCCACTGAATAATCAGAAAACAATTCGTGGGAAAATTATTCATTATTGCAATTGTGAGAAATAGGAAAACATTTCGCGGGAAAAATTATTCATGATAGATGTGATTATAGCCTAAATCTTACTATCATTAAATTTTAATTTCCACATGTCAACAAATATGTTAGTCAGCTTTAAGCTATCCTCCATTCGCATAAAAAGTCATTTCTCGATTTCTGGGAACGGTTATATCCGATATCATATTTATTTATTTATTAAGAAACTTTGTGAATATAATTATATAGATCAAGATATTGAGTTTACTATTTTCGGGGAAAAATATTTTACCAAATAGGAGAAATTGAGCTTTTTTAATGTATACATAGTCAAAAATTAAGTGAGTTAATTATACACATTGTAAAATTGTTATTGCATAGGTGGCATAAGTTTCGAGTTTTGTCGTTTAACAAATATTGGTGGGTTATTAAGGTGTGTCCGAGGACAGCAAAACAAAAAAAATTTGGGAGCTTCTTTTGGATAAATAGGCGAAATTTTATGGAGGTTAAAAGTTTTATAATGATGTTGGTAATTAGTCCAAATTTCGATTTCTTTTTCATTGATTTTCCTGCGAACATCTTTTTTAATATCACTTTTGCTTGTAGAAGGAATGGTTGTAATTGGTTCATAGGCGGCATATTTGGCTGCTTCGCTTGCTATTGTGTTTTCAAATATGTCTAGAATCCACAAAAGTTGGAATTTATAAATAGGTCTCTTGTCTCAGATATAAAAATATCTTTGTTATACAAATTTTGAATAGCTGTGATAGTTGACTTAGCATCTGAACATATAATATACATATGAATATATTTCCCTTGGCAGTACTGTATCTATTTAATGCATATAGGATTGATTGTTTCGTCGGCAATAAATATAGAGTAGCTTTCATAAATCTATATAGGTACAAATGTATATAAAAATAAGTTGTCCTAAGTTCGTCATATTATATCTGGACAGCCACTAAAGCGATTTACAAGCCAATACATGCTTTAGAAAGGTGTACTTTCACTATTGGTTTTTGTTCAACTGGGCGGTTCAACGCCCTTATAAAATTTTTATTTATATGTCTACATCTTTAAAACGGTAATACTAAGAGTTTCTAAATTTGTTCCAAATAACTTTATAGTCAATACAAATCATCAGTCAAAAATTGGGCTGAATTGTATAAGTGAGAGTGGCACCTCCCATACAAAATAAATAATGATTTTTTGTATCTTTGGAACGGTAATAGTGGAAGGTTTTGAATTTGGTCTAAACAATTTTATATCAGTGGGAATATGGGCGAAATTTAATAAGTGTGTGTTGCGCTCCCATACAAAGTAAATATTGATTTTTGTATATCTAGATGGTAACAGTGAAAGTTTCTAAATTTGGTCCAAAGACTTTGTAGTCAATATAAATCATCAGCCAAAAAGTGGGCGGAATTTGATAAGTGGAAGTGGCACTCCCGATAAAAAGTATATATTGATTTTTGTATATCTTTGGAATGGTAATAGTAAAAGTTTCTAAATGTGGTCAATAACTTTGTAGTCTATATAAATCATCACGCAAAAAGTGGGCGCAATGGGATAAATGGGAGAGGCACCTCCCATACAAAGTAAATATTGATTTTTATATGTCTTTGGAACGGTAATGTTGGTAGGTTCTGAATTTGGTCTAAGTAACTTCATAGTCAATCCACATCATCAGTCGAAATATAGGCGCAATTGAATAAGTGGGTGTGGTACCACCCGTACAAAGTAAATATTGATTTTTAGATATTTAAAGAACGGTTAGAATGACAGTTTTTGAACTTGATCAAAATTTAATCTAAAACTTGGTAGTCAATACAAATCATTAATTTTAATACATTCCTTTAAATTTTTCTTACGAGGAATATATTTTCTAAGTATACAAAACAAAGGTTTCCTGCAACGCGGGATGAGTTACTTTAGTATAATATAATACACAATTTCTGCACAAATATTTCTCCCTTGTTGATTTTTGATTAATGAATCGTCTTGTATCTAATGTTTTAAGAAAGCAGGCTTGTTCAAATCTTGCCACTGCCTGGCTTAAAGTTATCCTCGAGACATCGGTGATTTGAGAACTATATATCTTACCACTTCAATGCATACATATAATTAAAACTTTATCAATGTCGTTGCGTGAAATTTTTTTGGAGCCGGCGAAAAAGTAAAAACGTATTGCTTCATTGTTTTAACTGCCTATTCGACTATACTATTGCCAATTTTGATATTTAGAAAATATGTTAAAAAGTTATAGCCATAATGATTATTCAACAATCTTCAAATTACCCGCAAGAAGTGGTAAGAAGTGTGTTTTGAATTAACATTCTTATAGTGTGTTTCCGCTAAAGTGTTTTGGACCACAAAACTACTTTTTGCGAAAACATGTTTTGCCTTACATTTGTCATGGTCGAAAAACTCAAAACAATAGTAGTTTTGCTTCAAAACATATCTTTAGAATTTAAAATATTAATCTAAAACATGTTAGATTAAAATGTGACTTAAAATATATTTTTGACGGAAATTTTCTAAAAAGCATTTTTTTCTCAGTTAGATTTTTTTTGTGAAGTTTTCAAGTTTATGATAGACAACAACACAAATGAAAATAATTTTAGAAATCGAAAGAAGTTTACCAAAATATTACAATCAATAAGTCGACTGCAATGATTAAATCCATTTTTAAATTCTATATTTCTTTTGATAATTCACAACTGAAGATGAAGAATTTATTTAAAACTGCGTTGTTTGTCTATTTATGAACTGTAACTGAGCACTTGTTGAGATAAAAAAATTGTAACTTCATTATTATTCTTTGTTTTGTGAGCAAAATTCGAGTTAAATAAGTAGAGTTGAAGCATGTACATATATATCTCCATGCTAGTTCCTGTTAAAAATGTAGATATACACAGATACATACAAAATATCCATATGTTTAAACGTGAAAATAAAAATAGTATTTATTTTTTGTTAATAAGGCTTTTTGTTTTATTTTCAATTTCTGTTGTTTTATTTTAATTTATACTAAAATTAATCTTAAATGTAATTTTTAATAAAATAATTTTGCGAATAATGCATTTTTGCTTTGACAATATTTCGTTCTTTTATTTTTTTGTTTTGTTTTAACGAACAATAATAATTAATTATACATAATAAATTTAATATTACATAAATATTTACACATATACAATGTCATACAACTAACTATGATTACTTTATATAAGGTTTATATATGTATGTATATAAATATTTTTATGTATAAAGTTATATTTATTTATTCATCTTAAGATTGCTATAATCTGATTTGGAATTCTTATTATAATCATTAATATTACTTTTACATATATTTACACTTTTAATGCATTGTTAAAACTTTTTTACTTATAGCAATAAAATATCTTTAATAATTTTCTTAAAATTTTACTAGGTTCACTAAGATTATTTGTATGTATTTTTTTATTCTGTAACTTTATAGACGACTTTTTACAAAAAAGAATTTTCTTTATATCTCTGCACATTTTTATGCTACGACAACTTTAAATATGTTAACAGACATACTGCTCTATTCGACAACATATAGATATTGATAAATAAAAGTGTAAAACATAGCAAAATAAGAAATAAATTAGAAACATTGAATTTATTGTGTAATTGTAGTCGCAATACAATTTTTTCTTTTGTTTATTTTCTATTATGATTATTAAATATTTTTTAAATTAAAAATTTGTTTGGTCTGATTATGGTGAAGATTCATTTAAAAGGAAAAAAAGAAGAAAATAAAATGTCTAATAGACATATTATTCTTGCATTTCTTGTATAGATAGGACAAACTCGATTAAATCTTTCAAAGTTTTTAGTTTAGATATACACTTTTGCTTTTCCATGTAAAAAAGATGAAAATATAATTTTTGGATGTTGAAAACTTTTATTATATTAAATAAAATAAACAGTAAATTATAGTTACACGTTAAAACCCTTGAAATTTATTACTTTATGCTTTATCATCTTAAAAAAAATTATTAAAATTAAAATTTATAGTACGCTGCGTACTTTTTAATGTTATTGATTTTTAATATAATACACACTACTCATGAGTTTATAACAATTAAAATAAGAACATAATTTAATAACAAAATATTACAAAGCGGTTTGTTTAATGTTAATTTTAATAAAACAGAAAAAAAATATATGTACTTGAAATTATAAGAGATTTAAAGTTATTTTTATATATGTATAGAAGGTAAATTTTTTGCTTAGACAAAATAAAAACCCTATGTATGTATAAAACGGTAGTCCTTTGAAACAAGCAACAGCTTGCTAGTTAGCTAATCTTTAGAGTATTTTTTACTATTGTAAAAATACAACAACTATGTTGCTTATCATCATCTAACTTCACAGTTCTTTTGTAGGGCTACTATGCCACTACTACTACTTGTATTATTGTTGCTGTTGTTACTATTGCTATTGTTGTTGTTGTTATTATTACTGTTTGTATTGATATTATTGTTTTGGTTAGTTATGCTGCTGTTATTACCAGTACTATTTTGACTTTGGTGGGCTACGCTCATTAAGGAGTTTGAATTAGAATTACTAAGATGACTGTGACTGCTTAGTGCCAGAGAAGATTGACTGTTACTATTGTCATTGCAACTCCGTGAGGTCATCATTGCAGTGGGCGTTACTACAAGAGAATGAATTGATTCAGTTATACAGGGTACAGATATATCATTCAAAGAACTGGCTGTATTTGATGAGTCATGAATATCATTACTCTTACTAGAATCAATAACAAGACAGGGCGAGGGTGTACTAGAATCTTTGGCAACATCAGATATAGTTTCTGTTATTGACTGTGGTTCGTTAGCACCGCTTCTATAATTACAAAATGTTGCAGTCGGTGAAGTTATTTCAAGATTTGCATTGGCATCCTCGGATAATTTTTCGGGATCGGCTATGGAAACTGGTGCATTAACTGCTATGCGACAATTTGGAGTTGAATTTGCGTTCATCAAATCATCAGAGTTTGTCATTACATTTGACTTTTTATCCTTTTTACGCTTTTTGTTGCCTATCACATAGCCACCACCTTCCGATACACGGGCCAGTTTTAGTCTTATTGGCGCAGATGGTCCTTCTGGAGACAATGTTCCTGTTGCTGTTGTCAGTGCAGTTGCTGGTGAAGACCTACTAGTGTCAGTTGCTGTTGATTCAGCTTTACGCTTATTTATTCGTAATATTAATTTCGGTGGTTCACCTGGAGACGCGCTTGTAGGCTGTTCGATCAACGTTGTTATCATACTATTATTATCCTTCGTGCATACAATATTTGTTTCCGTATCGTCTAAATCCTTATTTTTGTGACGTTTTTTGTCTTTCTTTTCTTTTTTCGATTTCGAAGATTTCATTTTCTTTGAGTGTGGTATGTCAGTAAGAGATTTGGAATAATTACTGAAAGATCCTGAAGTGAGCTTTATGCGCTCATCATCATCCCCACCAAATTCTTGCATTACTTGATCACGATAATTCATTGAGTCGCGCTTTAAATCCTCTAATGTGGGCGTATAGTTTGAAGTTAAACGCTTTTTTGGCGGACATGCAACAGATCTTCTGGCTACTTCGTAGTTATTGAAGCCTCTTTCGCAGTTCCCAACGGATGCTGTAGCGCTAACATTTCCTTCAGTTAGCCCTCGTATTTTGATTTTAAGTTTTGGTGTTGGTTCATCTTCAATACCTTCTAGAGTCTTACTTCTTCCACGCCTTTTTCCTGCGCTGCACGCAGCACCAATTTTGGTAGCACTGTTATCAGTACTTCCAGATGAACAGCCACTTCTTCTACGACCATCAAGGCCAATATTCAATCCAGTTGTAGTTTCGTTTATATCGCCAACGACTTCCAAAGATCGTAGCTCACGACTGGAATTCTTTTTAAATCGTTTATTATTATTTGAGCCGGCCATGAAATCTGAACCGTATTCATCTACTTCACTACATACACTTTCAGTTTTTCTTGTATTTTCTATTGTATTTGAAAGAAGTCCAGAGTCAGTAGGTGGTAAGCCACAAGACGAATCATCTCCATGTGTATCTTTCTGTACAACATACAAACTAAGCAATTCCTTTTTGCGCATACGACGTGAATTGGTTGCACTACCTCCAACAGAAGAACTCAAAGTGGCATTTGTGGACACCATAGATTGAACATTGCCTATATTAGTCGTGTGTACAGCAGTCGATGTATGTGCATTTACATTAGAACTGTTGTAGTTGTCTGGATAAGCTAAAGGACCTTTAATTTTAAGCTTTAATTGGTTGCCAGCATCTGAAAGGGAGGCTTTAGTAGTTAAAGTAGTATCAGAGTCTATGGAAACATCCTCAGATGTAGTTTCCATGGATGTTTGTAAATCCGTAACCAATTCAGCCGAACTAATTGCAGTCGTTATAGCATTTGTCTGACATGTTATTGCAGTCGAAGTGGTGCTAATATTTTTGATGCCAATACTGGATATTGACTCCGGAGCATTTGATATGTCGCCAATTGAGGTTGAAGTCATCGATTGTGTATATGTTTGATTTAGATTATTATTACTACTTGGTACAGAATCGACAGCTTTACTAGTTGCTAATGATGATGTGCTAATTGTAGAAGTTATTGAGAGGTTAAGTTGTTTTGTAGCTGTTACACTTGACGTACCAGTCGCTCTTAAAGTTGACTGAAACTCACGTTCATCATCCTCATCGAATTCTGATAATGTTTGATCAGCCGTGCCGGAATCAAATGCCCCAAGTAAATTATTATTATAGGCCTCTTGAGAGGCACTGGAATGTTGTGGTTCAAAGCCAAGATTGTAGGTACGCATATCTACTGGACCTGGCAACATTGGTTGAACGATAGAATGCAGATTTGATGTACTACTGCCTTTAAGAGAATTGTTACAATTTACAATCGATTCAGTCCCCGTTCCTGATGAAGCAGTTGATACTGATGTAGTACCCGTATTAATTCGTATTTTACACGTACTTGCATTGTAACTGGGGCTACGATACTTTAATGCCTCAGAATTTTGCGAATTTCTACAATCAAATGATCTACGACGATCGCGAAGAGATTGAAGATTTTCCATTCCTGGTGTTGCCATTTCTTCTTCATAGCTAAATTCAAACGGAGTGCCAACAAGATTATCAGCGCTCACATATTCCGACATTGGTATAGGCAGAGAAATCAATGTGCTAGGAACATTATTGCCACGATTACGTCCTCGTCCTCTTCCTCTTCCGCGAGATCCACTGCCTGTTCCTCGTGGGGCTCTTTGCCGTGGTTTTCCAGCTAATGTGTGTGTCAAAGGATCGTACTTAGTTTGCTTTGGACCCAGATTTGTGTAATCTGTAAGTGAAGTATGCGTTTGCTGTTGCTGCAGTTGTTTGCTAAGAAGTTCCATTTGCCTAGGAGATTTACCGGGCGATTTATGTTGCGCCACCTGAGGAGATTTATGTGAACTTCGTACTTGTTGCGATTGTTGACAGAAACGTGATGAAGATCTATTTGGCTTAGAAGGAGAATCTTTAGTTGGAGTAGTATGGTGAGGTGCCTGCGTTTGATTAGTTAACATTGTTTCCGCGCAACTTCCTAAATGTAAGCTATTAAAGGACGCTGAAGTATTAGTATTACTTGGTGAAGTTAAATTATATTGGTGAGAAGAACGCATTTGATGGTGACGTGGAGAAGTATGATCTATAAGATTACTTCCGCCAGAAACTCCAACAATTGCAGCGGTCAATGCAATATTGTGTGTAGAAGAAGTAAATGCTGCGCCACTGTATTGAACTGCCGATGAGTTAGTACTACCAACAGTAGAATTTGAAACATATAAATCTGGACGTGACTGCTGAGAACTTACAGCTGACGCAGAATTCACACTCGTTCCTATACTTGGACCAGCAGGGTACATCACACTACCACCAGTTGCAGAACTCGTATCATTTGAGACAAATGAAATTTGATTTATATTAGGCAGAGTTGTCGCTCCATCATTAAACAGATTTACTGATCCATTGAATTGCTGTGTTGTCGTCTGCTGCTGTACGTTAGATTGTTGCTGTGGTGTTCCTTGAGTTGTTGAAGTTGTTGATGTTGAACTGTAACTTTGATTGTACATCATTGGATCTATTCCATTTGATATGGACGATTGTTGTTGTGATTGCTGATTTAGTTGACTTTGCGGTTGCAGCTGATGCTGTTGGAAAGATGACGACAAGCCGAAATTGTTAATAGAATTGAAGAACGAATTTTTATTAATTGTATTGTTACTGCTGCTGTTAAGGGCATTTGTTGTTATTGAATGCTGTTGAGATTGCACATGAGATCCCTGAATAGGTAATTGATGTGGAACAGGAGTTTGTTGTTGTTGCAAGTCGATTGACGGCGTTTGATCGTTTGATTCTGAAACAGAACTTGGAGATGTAGATCTTCTAGCTGCAATTAAATCATTTTCATTCCAGATTCTATTTGCCTGCATTGTGTAAGGAGATTGCATTCGTGTGTTTTCATCGAAGTCACAATCAATGACCAATTTATTGCTTCTAATTGATGCTGATGATGTAAAGTCTTTGGATGCTGCAGCGGCAGCGTGAAGGTCAACAAAATCGGGAGTTGGACCTGCTATTTGATCGACGGAAATTGGATCACTAGAAGATAACGCATTGTTTTGCTTTTGTCCAAAATTTTCCAATGTGGTCGTTTTATTTATTGAAGATGTGTTTTGGTTAACAAGTTCACTTTGTATTAGTGAAGTTAGCTCTGCAACGTTTGATGTCTGTTCTGTAGGGGTATGTGATTGTGGTTGACTATAATTTGAGTTAGGTGTTGCATCTGAACGCGAATGATGTGAATTCGGAGTTTGTTGCGACGAATGTTGTTGCATAGGAGAAATTGGTAATTGATTCTGCGGCGGATGAGATTGTACTGGCGGCCCATTTTCTTCTATATAAGTTCTAAGTGACATGCTATTACTTATTGAACATATATTGTCTGAATCAGCCGACGTCCTTGCTGTATCGGTTGTGGTGCGAGCTACAGTACCATATATATCAATATGATTGTCAGTTTTTGACACGGGTCCTTCATTAGGAGATGAATTGACCAATAAATTATTATTATTAGTAATATTTGTTGTTTGTGATGTCTGCGAATTTTCAATACTATAATGACCAGCACTATTCGCTTCAAGAGTTGACATAGAGTTTTCTTTTTGAGCATAAGGGATATCTTCCGGATCAGCAGCATTATGAAAGGGAAATACAGACGGTATAGCTGGTGTTGGTGGCGGTTGCATAAGATCTGGCTCCTTTTGGTCGTCAGCTCGATTTCGTTTAGTTTTCCGAAGTTTTTCAAGCAGATTTTTTGTTGCTTGAAAACTATCTTCTTCTGATATTTCTTTTCTAGCATTATTGTCATTTGTTAATAGGTTACTTAAACTTTCTGAATGCTGGTCTAACACGTGCCCAACTGAATGACTACAAAAGGGAGATGAGTTTAAAAGAACATTTGGAAAATTATGCAATTGCTGTTGATTTTCTTCTTGTTTTTTCTTTGCATTGTCTTCTAGATCGAGAATGGTATCTACTATAGGATGATGACCAATTTCTATTGCAGAAGTATGAGTGCTGATTGTTAAGGAATGGCAGGAATCTTTAGAAGATGGATCTATAACTGACGTAGCGAAATTGCTTTCGTGCCTTAAATTATCAATACTTGGCTGTTCTTTATTCGTAATTGAACTGGAACCTTCGTATGAGGTTTCCAATTGATCCCTCTTAAGCGTTGTATTTGAAGTGTCATCCAAAGATTGTTTTGGTGATGTTGCTGCATGCTCGGAATTGGAATTTGAATCTAGTTCTATTATCTCTAACGGCTCTGGACCCACAATTTTTACGGATGGAGGTTTCGATTCCATAGATTTTGATTCTTCAGTTTTAGAAGCTGCCAGCTCCTTTTTGCGTTCCTCCTCCAAAGCTCTTACAAGTTCCATCTCATTAAGAAGGTGTTGCGTATGATGCGTGTGTTCTTCTTCAGCTAAAATTGGAGGACTTCCAATAATATTTCTCCGGCGACCACGAGATTTTCGCTTTCGAACGGCATTCACATTCTCTTGATCTTCGTTGCTTTCATTAGATTGGTGGTCATTTTCTCCATCACTGGAACTTGACAATGCTGTTGGTGAAATTGGCATCGGAGCGGCAGGTGGATCAAGGTTAATTAACAACTCGTCGGGTTTTAATAAAGAATGCTCTTCCGGGGGCAAAGTAGTATTGATAGGCGCAGTTGTAAGTTCTTCATCTATATCCATGGGCACTTCACAACATTTATCTTTACTCAATGGATTATTTTTCTCTACTAATTCCGAATCATTGCTATTTACTAAAGATTCTGAAATTTTTTCCAATTTCTCAATAGTAATGTCATTATTTTCTGTGTTCTCTCTTGCGGGGATTTTATCAGCGTTTTCCTCAGCTTCTTTTACATTTGCAATAGTTGTTTCAATTTTGTTTTGCTGGTTTTCAACTTTTTTATCAAATACTGATTCAGAAGGTAAAATTGTCTCTTTTACTATTTCCAAATCGAGATCTTTCTCTTTATTTAAATATGTGTTTTTACATGTTCCCTCCTCGTTCAGATTATTCTCTGTATCGCATTCCTTATTTAATAGTATTTTATTTGATAAAACACTTGCTGCGGATAAACAAATTGTTTGTTTGCATTTGGAGTCCTCATCAGTTTGTGGATTGAACACAATTTTTTCGTCAAGTCTGTGTTTTTCAAGAAATGAAGATTTTCTACGTGTTAGAATGTTTGATTTACTTATTGTTTGTTCTTTATTATTCACTAAATTTGTTTCGGTAGAGTTATTTTCGTTTCGATTTATATGTTTTTCAGAACATTGTAAAGAGACATTTTCGATTTTTTCATCCGTAGCTGTACTCTCTACAGTTTTTTGTAAATATTTTTTCTCTTTACTAGGAACTGTTTGTTGCATTTCCTCTTTTTCATCAATATCTGTTACATCATCGTCAGATGAAGATGATGAATAACTACTGCCACTGTTGCTGGAGCTATCTTCACTGCCATCGGATGACGAAGACGATGAACTTGAATCGCTTTCAGAACTTGATGTAATGGATACTTTGCGCTTTTTATCAACCAGCTGAACGGAGCGTTTTAAAGTTGTAGGCTGCAAACCATCATCCTTTGATCGTCGTCTTGTACACGTTGTTGTTTTCTTGGAATTTACAGTAGAAGCTATTCCTTCATTTTTATTGGATGAGTTTGAGGAGTCCCTTGTGGACAAACGTCGTGATGGCGTAGATTTGGAAGTGCGATCTTCGGGTGCTTTTAATTTTGCATCTTTGTCAACAATACTGACACGTTCCTTTTCATCAGATGTGTTGTTCGTCGGTGTTGTTGTAGACTCTGATATTACTTGCGAAATTTTGTTGCTACTTTTAAGCTGCTCCGCCGCTTTTTTTGCCGCTTGTCTTTGTGGAACTACGTAAGCTACAAGTATATTATTTTTAGAAACTTCATTAGGCGTTAACAATTTTGTAGATTCTAACGTTGATGATCGGTTATGCTCTAACTTTTCCTCCTCAGTGCTTAACGCGTACATTTTTTTAGTTTCTGATTCAATTAAATTTTGTAGTTCCTTTGACCGATCTGAAGATGTATTATTTGCGGACTGACTAGGTTCAGCAGTATCCTTTGCATACTTTGGAGGACGTCCGCGTTTATTGACAATTGGTTTATCCGTATTTTGGTCGTTCAATTTAGTTATATTATTTTTCTTTTCCACTTTTTCATCACATTTTACATTCGCTATATCTTTTTGTTTTGTTAAATTTTCACGATGCTTATCAATATCTCTTTGTACTTGTCCAGCATTTGAAGTATTTGAGTATGTTAAAGATGCTATCCCGGTAAGTGTATTTGTCGATCTCATATTTTCGGACGCCTTTTTCGCTGCTTGTCTTTGAGGAACTACTAGCAAATCAGAACCGAGTTTATTCACCTTTTGATGTTGAGAAATTTCGGTTGTCATTTCATGAGAATCTATGTTTGGATCTTTTATTTTTTCTGATCTTCCACTTGCTTTTGAACAAGTTATCAAATCTTGTTGTATTTTATTGCACGTTTGCTGTTGTAATGTAAACTCCTTCATTGCGGCTTTAGTACGTATAGTTTGTTGGTTTTGCGAATCACTAACATTACTTTCTGCCGCCTTTTCTTCTTTTTCTTTATTATCCAAATCGGAAGAACACTCAGAGTCGGAATAAATTTTCTCAATAGATTTTCGACATGATGTTGAATCAGCATTCTTTTTTCTCGTCATGAAATTTCTATTCCCTTCCACTGACTTCGGTAATGTTTTCCTACATTTCTTTGGTGTTACTTCAATAGTTTCGTCACTTGATGAACTTTCATTATTATTTGTTCGCAATATATTGTTATTCTCCGTCTGAGGCAAAAGTAAATTTGACGTATTTTGTACTGCTGTATCGACAACACCAGTTTCAGCCTCAACCGCTTTAATACCGGATAGCTTGACAGGTACAGAAACTGTTTCTTTATTTTTATGTTTGGATTCTGTTTCGATCTCGCTAGAACTTGAGAGTACAGTTGTAACATCGTGTTTACTTAATTCCTTTGAATCCTTGGGAGTGGTTTTAGCTTCAGAATTCTCTATTTTTGATTGCGTAATGCTTTTCCTTCTTTGCTTTTCATCTTCTTCAATAGTTCGCTGACAAGTATTTCTTCTTGTACGTACTGCTTTTTTGTTCGCTTTGTGTGCATTTACCTTACTGCAGCTTTGCGAGGATGATTCAGATTCCGATGAACTAGATTCGCTTCCACTTCCGGAACTACTAGCGCTTGCCGAAGTCGAATCATTATTTGATGAAGAATCATCATCATCAGATGATGTGCTACCAGAAGAGGATGAAGTTTCATCTGAACTGTTAGCTGTAGTATTCTTTATATTTTTATTATTTTTTAGCGATGTACGTGTCGCACTCGTGCGGGATCGCGAAGTGGTAGTTGTAACTGCAGGTGCAGTAACAGAAGTTGATGTAGCTCTTCTACTTGTGTTAGGGCACCTTTTCACTAATTGCTTTTCATTTGCATCATTTGAAGCTGAAATTAATGGCGATGTCTTACTAGATGATATAAAAGCGCCATTATTTACTTTTCTATTTGAGACTGTTTTACTCGCAACACTGGCAACATTCGCCGACGATGATGCTGAGTTCATAGAGACACTTTGCTTAATAGTGCGTTTTGTTGGTGACGTAGATGTTCTAGATATTCTATTGCTCGTTTTTGGTACGTTTTTTACGCTACCTAAAAGCTTTTCCAAAATGAAATCTAGACTTTGGTACTGTGTGGGTGTCTTTTTATCGCATGATGTATAGAATTTATCGTATAGCGTTGGTCCATCATTAGCATATATTACTGCGTTTTTAAAATGCTCGTCATGTTTTTCATTTTCGCTTGTTAGTAAATTCGCATCAGATAGAACAGATATTTGTTTATAGAACACTTGTTCACGCAGTTTAAATAAAGATCGAGAAAGTTTTTCCCTCCTGCTTACCATGTAGCAAAGATTTCTTACTCTTTCCAAGTCTTGTCTTAAATGAACTACTAACTTGTGATTTTCGAGATCTTGTTGTTCCTGTTTCCGGGCAATCATTTCAACATCTTCTGACTTTGGAGGAATAAGTGCACGATTATTTCTTGATTTCCTTTTTAATTTCCAATAGTTGTAAATTGCCTCTACGGCTTCATCATCAACATCAAAAAGGTGACAACTAATATCTTTAATGTTAACATGCTTGTCAAACTCAGACTCCACCTCCTATTATTTAGAAAAAAAAATATTGTAATTTAGAAATGTTCACATTTCGCCACAATTTTCAACTAACCTGCAAACGACGTGCACGTACTTGATTCCGTTCTTCAGATGTCATATCCGATTTCCGACTTTTACGTCTTCGGCAGTCTTCATCATCAGTGCCGGAACCATTTCCTGTAGCCATTCTGTTTTTACAACTTGTACTGCTTATACCCTTGCTACTATTTGCTTCCTTCTTTCCCTTGCTTACACTGTGTTTATGACAATAAGACCGTAATTTAACTCCATCTTCTGCATTTCCTTCTTCAATAATAGCTCGCATTTCTAGTCCATGTTGGAAAGCGCATGTTACATGATATGCAGTTTTGCAGGTTTTTACAGAGCACTGTATACAGGCACCATCTCGTCCACGACATAGAACGCATAATAAAGCCCACCGACTCGTTGGAATGCTTGAAATTTTTGTTATTGGTTCCATTCGGTCAACACACCCAATACTAACTTCTGGAATCCAAAGGGCACAAGATACATGCGCCCAATGTTTTCCTGACTTAGTAGACTTCATAGCTCCACCTTTATTTGGACACAAAACACAATCTGGTTTTATTCCCATCGAACATGTTCGACAGAGCCATTGTCCTAAAAAGTATAAAAACCGTTACAAAATATATTGTTTATTCAATTTTAAGGATTCATGTGACGGTGTTCCGAAAAAGTGTATATTTCGTTGTAATTAATTAATTATTATTTCATTAAAATATTCTTAATTAAAGTATTGTACAGTGAGTTATGCATTTAAACTTATGTACACATTATAAAACAAACTTATATTAATGATTTTCTTATTTTCTTGTACATACCTGATGGTATAGCCGTTATACCGTAGCATGCCTGATGTACACATATATTGCAATTATCACAGAAGACCATTTCATTTGCCTCCTCAGAGTCAGGCGAACGGCAGACATCACATATTACATTTTCATCATATTCAATGCCCAGACCTTCCTCATTTTTTAATATTACCTGAATTTGTTCCCAACAACGTATCTAAAAATAAAAATATATTATAATTATACCAGGTCATATTCACTTTAATAACACATACCTCCAATTCTTCGATAACTCTTTCGAATTGCGTTTCACTTATAGCAAAAGCACCATACTGCTTACGATCTGCGTTATAAAGTTTTAGCCATGCTTCGTCGACTTGATCGATATCGTACGCGCAGGTATTTTCTGCTAAAGCTACAACGTTGGTAAGACAATGTAATTCTGGTGAATAATTTTCGTCTTTTGTTATGCGCAGGAAGCGATTTTTTGGACTGTAAATATAACATTTTATATTATCAAAAGAAAAAACGAACCTTTAAAAATAATATTTTACAGTTTAAAGTCATGAGCAGGTGGCACAATTGGTTCTGTCAGTACTTCAACATATGGCTCGGGAAGAGAATCTGGATTTACTGGTACTTGCACACCTCGTTCCCATTCTTGTTTCCATTGATCGTTTACGACAAGATATTCATAGTTGGCTAATTGTTCAGAATCTGGCAATTTCATCGCGCTTATGAGATCCTTACTGTAAGCATAGCATATAAAAAAAATTATTTAGAAAATAAATATGAGGTATTATAGAGTCCTCACCGATAAAGTTCTGCAGGAGCCTCCGTAGAGCTACGATTGTAAATGCTAGACATTTTTATGTCTGACACAGATCGCGCCTGCCACGTGGCTGCTGACGAAGAAGACCCTTGGCTTCCTGCAGCTTTTGCACTAGTTGCACTTGTAATTTCATCACCAACTCCCCCCATATTTTGTTGTTGATTTGTGTCGGGATCAACAGATGTCGTACTGCCACATAGTGAATTTCTTACACAATTGATATTAGATTGTGTACCTGAAAAGTGTATATTATTCCCGGGTCCTCCACCACTACATCCACCACCACCCAGTCCTCCACCCAATCCTCCTCCGCCACCGTTGGGGGGTCGACCTTTACGACGTTTTGTCGGCGGAGGTTGCGGTTCAACGTCGATTCGAGGATGATGTAAATGGCTGCCGCGTTTACCTCTTTGTGACATTTTTTGTGCAGGATAAACGGATACAAACTCATGTATTTTATTCGTTGTTTAATTAAATATTCTCCACTATTTTCGCCCTATTTTCCTTTCTATTGGTCAACAAATTTCCCTTTTACTGTATAAATTGTTGTTGGACAGTGGTGATTGATTTGTGCCTGTCGCTTTTAATACAGTACAATTTATTAATTTTTGAAATATTTTCCTGCTTGTTGTGGTATTATTCACTCTTACTGTAGAAGAGAATTTCTATTGTATTTTTGAAAAGTCTAACACTTTGATTTGTTTACATTTATGCATGTTATACTAGTTTTCCCTTAAATTCTCTACTATTTCTCACTGAACAAAAAATTTTCAGTAATATTTCAAGGAATTTATTACATTGGTATTTATATTAACACTGACTTTTGTTTCTATTTCTGTTTCTGGACGATTTTCTTTGTAATCAGTTATAGTAGAGTGAACTGATGAAAGGTGGTAGTTTCTTCAATTGGTGTGTGCAGTAAACACACTTGTGCGCAAAGGCGTGTGCTTTTTTCGAGTGAATCTTTTTCAATTTTATTTTAAGTTTAACTATATTTTTTTTCTTGAGTATAAATATTTGGAACTGGTGAATTTTGTAGTTTTAAAAACGTACAATTTTTCTATTTTTCCTTAAACTATTAGATTTGTTATCGTAATTTTTAATGACGTTTGGACAACACTTTCTATTCTATTGTTTTTCTTATTCACTCTTTATAATTCTTTGCTTCTTTGCAATTTCCTTCTTCTTGTTTTGCACTTAGGTTCGTCTTCGTCCATTCCCACAAATTTTTTGTGTGTATTTTTTATTTTGTTATATTTTATTACAAGCACGCACCAGATTAATCAATTTTTTTATTTACAATTAATATTTTAAAAAGATTTTTTTATTTATCTTTTTTAATGAATCCACGGAATCTTTAAAAATATTAGTTTCGATTGCTGTATTGTTTAAAAACAATCATGATACATTGAAATTCTGAGTTGTTTTTAGATTCCTCTTCTCCTTTTTTCTTTCTTTTTTACATTTTTTTCGCCACAATTCACATTAACTAAAATTAAGGAAGAAGAAGAATTTAGCTGAATACATACGATATTTGCATTTAATGTATTTCTTTTAAATCTTTTTTTATTGTTTACTAGTTTTTTAATGGGTTAGTACAAAAATTTTATGGTATTTGATAAATATTTTATTTCTTGTTTCTTTTTTAACAAAAACTTTTCTTATTTCTTTTTTATTTATATTTGTTTATTTTTCTTCGCCGCATAAATGTCTAATTGTCATTGTTGCTGGTAGATGTCTCTTATAAAATCCAAGTCTCAAACCATGAAATGAATGATATGCTTATCTTAACCCATTTTAATAATAAAAACCTTAAGATATTTTCTATATATATTTTTTAGTAAAAAACGAAAAACAATCAACTTTAATACAATTTTTTACCGCCACGGTGATATTATTTTTTATTAGTTGTTAAAAACATACATATATACAATATATATAAATAATACATAGAATTAGCGCTGTGATTAAAAAACCAGAATATGTTTACACAAATTGAATTCGAGAATGCGAATTTACTTTTAACAAATGGAAGTTTAAAAAAGGTTTACTAGATTGCAAATTAGTCTTCACTAACAGATATTTTTAAAGTAAAAATGTAAAGATTCATCCAGCAAATTATGTTTATAGGTAATATGCATGTAGATATATGTATGTATGTATGTATGTACAACTTAATTACAATTGTTGGGGATATTTTGTTGCTTCATGTTCAATATTATATCTGTCATTTCACGTCGCACTGCGAGCCATCAATTTTTCATTCATTTTTCTCTTCACATACATTAAAGACGAAGAAGAAACGATAATTGAAAACATATATTCATCAATTGATTCCATTTCCACTTAAACAATTAATGCGAATAGTTTTATTTTTGTTTCCAAAATAGTCCCTTTAGATCCGATTTCTTCATAATGTTTTTATTATTATTTTTATTTAAATTATTTTTCTTTTTAATATTAGTTATTTATACACGTTTTCGATTTTATTGCAAACTTTTTTATTATATAGTTTCTTTTCATTTTCATTCGATATTCCTTTTTCGTACCGAAAACTTTACCACGAAGAATGAAAACTTTACCGCCGTAAAATAAAAGTATTTTTGAAAATAATTATTTCTTATTGCTACTACTGTTCTTTCGCACTTTTGAATAATCGGTTTTTACACGAAAAAGTTATTAATTTTCACTTAAAAACACTTTTTCTTGTTTAATATTTACAAGACGTCTTTGCAGTCGTCGCCATTATTAATTTTGACTCCATTTTGATTTCGCCGTAATACAAATTCGCCTTTGTAAAAACCGAGTTGTATTTGAAAGTAAATGTGAATTGTTATTGTGATTCACAATTTGTGAATGAAAAAATAAAACTGTTTTTGAACTGAAAAATTTTCTAAAATTGAGCAATATAATTATAAATGAGTAACATTAAATCTTCCACATAGATTGAAAATCATTATTCACCTGACACTAACATATTAGATTTGCAAAATTATTTGTTTTTATATATTTTTGATCTTCATTAAAAGCAATAAACAAGTGAAATATGTAAAAAAAGGTTAGCTGTATATAATTCCCATATATGGATGCCAGACTGTAATTTTAATCAGAAAATATCAAGATAATAAGGAAAAAAATTATTTATAAAATAACAAACGTTAATAATAATTTAAAACAAGCATCAAAATCGTCATTTTATATTATAGAATGTTTGTTAAAAATCAAGAATGCAATAATATATATTTATAATTATGAACAAATTAAATAGCCTGCATTCAAACGAAAGGAATGATATGAAAAAATGTATAACAATTCTAAAACCGTCCAAAGAAGTTAGTCTTTTAATTCATGTCGTTAAGTCCAAATTAATTATTCAAACAGCAATGGCAAATAATCACACATATATAGTAAAAGTAATTGAAAGTAAATTGCTTAAAATACAAAAAATAATATAAAATACAGCACGCGAATTTCTTACCATCCCGCTTAGGGGCGTGGCTCAATTGAACTTTGAAAATTATTAAAAATTTATAAATTCAATAAAAACCTTTTACTGGTTTTTCAAATATACATACCTTAATTTTCATAAAAATTTCGTGAACCTACTAAATTAAATTTTTTCTTTTTAAATAATTTTTATTTTAAAGCCTGGTTACTCTTACGTAAATGTTGTGGACAGGTGAACGTTACGGTCGATTTCAATCGTTGATGGTTACTAAAAATACGTAAACGCGTCAAATGGTTTTGAAAAGTATTTTATTTTATTTTATTTTATTTATTTATTTTAATGAAATAGAAAAATTTATAACATTAATTTTAAAAAAGGATTTTTATAAATTTAGGTTTTTTTCAAAATAAATTTAAAATTTTTTGGTAGTTGATACGTAAAAACAAAGAATTTTTTTTTATCTGCAACGCGATGTTACGTTTATGTAAGAGTATCTATTTACACATAAATTAGGTAAAAAAACGGAACATTTGATTTGCAACGTATACGTTTACGTAAGAATAAATAGACCTTTAGAAATCATTCACACTAAAGTTCACATGTTTACAAATGCACATAAGCATGGTGAAATTAGTACGGTGAAGTTGTCTGTACGATAACTAATTTTTGTACAAAAAACTGGCAATATTTTTTGTTATTGTATTGCAAATGACAAAAAATTTTCATATAAAAAACCGTAAAAAAAGTTGTATACGGTTAATACTTGTAAATTATAAATATTTTATTTTATTACAAATTTTAATTTTCAAATATTTCGTTTCCTGTGTGTTTTTCAATTATAAACATTTAATATTTATATTATTTTTTTTGCGTTTTGGAGCATGTTTTTCAATAAGATATTGTTTAACGATAGCTTTGGATTGTTCTTTTTAGTAAGTCTTTGCTGTGCAAGAAAACATGTGAACACAAAAAAGCAAACAGCCTTCATCTTGTATAATTTCACCATGTACATATGTTATAAAAATAACAGTAAAAATAATACAAAGCTCATTATCATATACATTTAAAATGTGTTACAAGTATTCGCATTCGCAAAAATTTGGTTTTTGAATTTGATTTATTTTAGCTGACATTCGCAACACCCTGTTATACAGTTGTGGAAGAAATAATAGAAGCACATTTCTTTTAACTAATTTTATAAAACATTTTTTAATTGATACATGCTTTCTAAGAAATTCGAATATTGTTTTATAAATTTTAATGTAAACATATATTTACCTTTTTTACTTCATTAATAAATAACACACTATACTCTTTGTATAACATTATTAGTAAAATTTATTGTATACATATGTATGTATAAGTAGGGTGCTCCTTATATGCATGGGCCAATTTTTTTTAAGTTCTGGTCGTAACACCCCCCTCAAATGTTCTTTACGAAGAAATGTTCACTACGGAGAACATTTCGAATTTATTAAAATAAGACGCACCCTTTTAATTTACAAAATGATGAAAATGATAGAACACCAATATCCAGTTTGGCGTCGCGTTTATCCGGTAGCAATTGGTTTTGGATATTAGTGTACTATAATTTTCATAAATCAATGCTTAATAAAAATGAAAATCAATACAAATGTATAAAAAATCGTGCTTCGGTTTGCGTCGCTAATTGGCACCGTAAAAACGCGACGCACGATTTCCATACATTTGTATCGATTTTCATTTAATTGGTTCCAAGATTCATAATTTTTGCTGCAGAGGTTTTTTAATAAAAAAAGTGCTTTTTATTTTATATTTTAAGATAGCAGTTTTTATAAAGATAAAAATATAACAATTCATGAGGAAAACGACAAAAAAAAAACAAAAATGAGAAATATTTTTCTATGTTTTAGCTTTGTACAAACATTTTCATATTAACGATGCAAATCGAAGTACTAGCGACGCAAATTTGAAATAATGGGATGCAAACTGAAACAACAACAACGCAATATCGTAGCCGTGCGACGCAAACTGCAATAAAAACGACGCAACTTCGAAATCACGGAATTTTTAAAAAGACCAACTATAAAAACGTTATATGTTTGGGTGGCTTAGAAATATATAACAGCAGATTTAGTCAGGAACAAAAAATTTTTGCATCACCCCACCTTGGGGACAGCTTCGGTAGGCGACCAGCCTATGCTATAGTCGTGAGTCCCTCATTGGAATTTAAAGGTGGAGGAGCAGGGATGCATAGGACACTAACTGCATCTGCTAGAGTCTCCAGTGTCTATTAATGTTTGTTTTGTTAGTATTTTTTGTTTTTGTTCGAGGGTTAGTAGGATGACTTACCTGAAAGAATAGAAAATATTTGCCTTTATAATCCATATTTATATATGTATATTTACCTTCATAATCCATGGAGAATTCCCTGGTGAAAAAAATAGTCAAAAGTTTCCTAAAGACGAAAAATACATTTTATTTAATTTTGTTATAAGTATTGTGCTTACTTACATGTTGTTTGTTATTAAAAAAGATTACATTGTTTTGTTTACGTATGATATTTACATATGAGTGAAAGTGACGAATATAGTGATGTTTGCTATGAACAGCTGTAGAATATAGTGTCATTCATAAAAAGAGTGTAATAAAGAAGCATTCTTCGGGGTTTAACATATGTATTTTTTTACCGTTATATATTCTAATTTTGGTATTTGTTGGTATGTTTTGTTAATGATATTAGGATGTTTACTACAAATTCTGACAGCCTGGTAATAAAAAGGATACCGGAAGTAGATGAAATTTTAAGATGTCTGTCTAGAGGATATGGAGGTGGAGGAAATTAAATCATAGTATGACGTTCAGAAGATCAAGAATAATATTCTAAGAAGAGATATGTTTAATATATGTATAAAGATAAATTAAACAGATTTTTCTAGAAGAAAATAGAAAAAAATGGCTGTTTGGCGGCAAAATAATACATATGAACAGTAGGATATAAAGGATATGTTATATATAAGTACCGTTGGGATGTAAAAGGACTAGGTTGTTTATTTTAGCTAGACTGCGATTTTACTCGTGACAGTACTTTATTTAACTGTTGTTAAATTTTGGTACCGAGAAGTTCTGTGAAAGTTTTTGCGAAATAAGTTCTAAAGGGAAAAGAGGAAAAATTGTGTGTAAATCTTAGTGTGACTGATCGTGGAGGAAGAAAAAGAGAGTCTAGGACAACAGAATTATAGAGGAATCCTGGTTAAAGGGATTAAGGAAGAGAGTAATACGAGAGGATTAACATTATATTATCCTAAATACCAAAACCTTTCAACATTTCTTTTGCGAATAATGTTATATACCTACGTGAGTCCGACTTTAAAACCATGAAGTATTAGTTAGGTTAATTAGAGTTATTTTATTTAGCTGGGAGAGCCTTTGTGTTTACATTCTGACCATTTGGTAAAGGCATACCTAGGTAGACTTATAAAGTTTTTATACCTTTTATTAATGTATTGTACGCAAGAAAATTTTAAACTTTGGAGGAGCAATTAAAATCTAGAAAATAAAGAGGCTTTAAACCCATATACTTTAGGGAAGCCACGTCTGAGTAAAGTAGATCAAAACGAGGAGGTTGGAACCACCTGAGTATGAAGCTACTAGCTAGTTGGAAGCCTCATCAGTGACCATCAGAGGAAGCAAAGAGGATGATTGCAACTATACAAAAAAGTGACGTCCAACAGATCGTAGCATAACATACACATTTTCTTAATTATCTTTTGAAACGGTATGCGTGTTTAAACAGTGATATTATGTCTTTTGGAATTTTTTTGCTCATTTTTCTGGATAAAAAAAGCAAATGAAAAACAAATAAGAAAACACAAAAGGACGATTGAAGGCACACGATATCCGCAGTGCTTATTGCTGCAGGGGCACGCATGTCGGGCTCTTTCTCCTCATCAAATTCATGTGTATCGATGTTTATGCCTCGTCTCTGAAATTCTTCTAACAAACGTTTTTGTAATTCGGTTTTATTACTGGTTGTCGACAGCTACAATTTATTTAATCCGCGTTTACTTTCAATTTTTTAAACTTCTTTCTTTTATTGTTGTTTTAATTTTTATTTATTTTATTTTTGTTTATTTTATTTTATATACGCAATGCCAATTCTGACACCAATGTTACATTTTGTAGTTGCCTTTTTTCCCCTAAAGGTTTAAGTGGCAATTAATATACAATACTAGAGCAACCCTTCCCGCGCTGCTGGGAGCCTTTGTGCTGTATACTTATAAAATGTATTCCAATAAGAAAGATTTAAAGGAATGTATTAACAATATTTTTCAGTACTTACTCCTTGTTATTTTATTTACCGAGAAATATATGTAATCTCCCCTAATCACCGCAACGGGTTATTTGACCCGCTGTAGTAGGGCAGCGTTAGTGTTATTAATACATTTCACACAATTATACTAAATAATAATATTTTTTAAACAAAATTTGTACTTTATAATTTTTTTCTTTCAAACGTCATTATTTTATTGTACATCGTTGAATTTCTTCACTTTTGGTGAATCTAGGTTAAATATTACTGGATTTCATCAAAATCTAAAAAGAAGTAGATTTTAATTTTTATGGGAAATCTAATAAAAATCAACTACATTTAGACCATGGTGAAATTGTATAAGGTGGTGGCAACCTACAACAATACAAAAACAACAGGGCATTTTTTAGTCCATAAATGTCAAAAAGAGGCCGTGGTAAACTAAAAATGCAGCTGTCAAAAAAGAAAAAATAAAAACAAGCGAGAAGAAAAACAGAAAAAACACAAATAAAAAATTATATTTCAATTTTTATTTAAAAAAAAAAAAATAATAATAAAAATATTTGAAATACTGATTATGACCCGTAAACCACATCAAAAGAGACCATCGTTTCAATTTGGCGATGCTTTTCTTAAAAATATGTGTAAAAGCACCAATCGTAGATGTTTTGTTTAGCGGCAGCAAATTAGAAAAAAAGTTTGTGGAAAGAACCGGCCCTAATGTAGAAAACTAGTTACCAACTCTTAAGCATCGCGGATTCAGTGTAGTGATGTCAGAGAGTATGGCAGCGGGTGGAGTAATTTTGTAATAATCGAATCAATAATGCATAGATATGTCTTCTTGGATGTGTTACAAGGATCTAAATTGGAATGCTGAAAAATTGTGGTTGCCAGGAGAATATAACTTTTAACAATAGCCCGAGGTGTACAGCTGAAGTTGTCAAGCTTTGGTGCTTCATAATGGACCAAGAATGCTGCTGCTCAATCACCTGATAAAAACACAATAGAACACCTGTGGGCATTAATAAAAGGAAAAATTTGTCAGCAGAGTATATCAAGTGAGTCAATGCTAAAGGATGTAATTAAGGGACAGTGAGAGAATATTTCAGTTGAAAAGACTACGAATCTGATAAATTCTATGCAAAACAGACTCAGATGGATTCTTAGGTACTTGAGTTTTTAATCGAAACCCATTCTTATGTTGAAAAATAATTAATGTTTGTCTAATTACTCAAAGATTTCCAAAGTAAAAATTCAAAAAACCTTAATCTTTTAAATTTCCATCATAAATATGTAAGTTTGAGGTACTTTAGCTGTTTTCAAATTATCGTAAATACCTTACTTAACAAAACCACTTATAAAACTTTTTGGATACAAATATAGTATGTACCAAAAAAGGTTTATTTCTGAATATATCTACAAGCTTTCCACAAAAAAATGTTCGCTCTATTTTAGTATATTGGTTATTGTATCACATTTAAGATTTGGTATTGATGTAAACAGCCAGAGCAAAAAAAAATCGGAAAGAACGCTCTGCTAACATACGATAATTTTGCGCTAAAGGGTCGATATGTATGCAATTATAAGATAAAAAAGTACTTTTTAAGCGACTCTGTTAAAAGTATGACAACTGTCTACGACTTCAGTTCCTTCTTCAATAGCGAAAAATATGGCATGCACATAATTATGGATAACATTGTTGTCGGTATTTCGCAAATAAATTTTAAACAAAGTTTGAGTGAAAAAGTAAACGATAATTGGTAAGAATATTTATTTAGTTTCTGTAACAAAACTAAAATGTCAAGCTTTTAGTGCATCCAGCATAAATAAAGAAATTCCAGTAGAAAAAATGTCTTCTCTGGAGAACAGTTTGTACAAGCCAGAACGAAATAACGATCAAGATGGTCACAAAAATATGTCAAATTCATCAATTTTAAGTGAAAATATTTGGGAAGAAGTTTATAAAGATGAAGACAGTTCCAATCAAAATCTGGACAATAGAAAGGGCTATTTGTTTTCTGAGAGACGAAAAATGCCAAACAGAGCATCGAAAGAATCTTCGTTATTAGGAATAAAACGTAGAACTATTATGAAGCCCTCCAAACGTTCCCAGACATTACACGGAGACTTTAACAGTCTTAAACCAGCGGATATAAAAAAAATTTATCTAAATAAAAAACTTACAAATTTTAGACCTTCAAGCTTGGAAACAATATTTGAGGAAACGCCACATAATGAAATCGATGAAGAAAGTTGTCCTCGTCTAATGAGTGCCCGCAAAATAAGAAGAACAATATGCTTTTCGGATGGCCACAGATATACAAAGAGTTTGGTTAACAAACGAAGAATAAAAATTAAAAAAACGTTTGGAAAGCGATTTGCTTTAAAGAAAATATCATTGGAAGAGTTCATAGATAAATTAAACAACAGTATGGAGCAAAGCGAAGAGAGTACAAATAAAAACGTGCAAATAGAAATAGAGGAGAACAAAAATGCAGATCTATCTCAATGTCCTAAGGTGTTTTCTGTTAATACATTTACTTCTAATAGTGACCACTGTTTACCAAGTACCTCCTCGACAACAACTCCAATGGAGTTTTGTACTGATGTGTCTTTGTAATAGTTCTTTATATCTTGTTCTTATCAAGACTGATGCCAGTGTTTATGTTGCAAAAAAATTGATTATTTTTATTTTGTATAATCTAATAAAAAAATTCATAGTCGTGTTTTGATTTCGTAGTTGTAGATTGAAAAAAAAAATATGCTCGATTTCTTTAATCTAGGATAAAAATGTAGAAATACGACAGATAATATGCTAACCATGATATAAGGGTCATTGTTTTATATACATATATTTTACACTTGTGACATTGTGCATGCACCTTAATAAATCGCAATCTAAAAATAAATTTATTCATTTTCTCATCTATATTATCACATTAAAATCAACATATCTGCTCATAACACAAATTGTTTTTCTTGTTAGAAACATTACATATACAGCTGTGCATACGGGTAATTGTTAGAAATTTGTAAGATAAACAATTTAAATACCCAATAATGTTTGTCAGATTAATAAATCTTTTACATAACCATAAGTGATAATGACATATGGTAACAGCTACATATATGGATAAATTTATATACATAGTATGTGTTTACATAATTTGTGTACCTCGTGAACAGTAAGAAATAAACCATTCGATATGTTACTTTCCATAATTAATTAGTAATATAGTTTAAGTTAAATACAAAATGAAAATAATTAATTTAAATACAATATAATTAATTTAAGTGAGCCGCTGTGGTATGGTAAGTTAGACACCCGCCTACCAACAGAAGTTCCTCGGTTCAAGGTCAGAACACATGAAAAAGAAAAAGTTTGACGTCATCCGCGTACCTAAGAAAGTTTGAACTGAAAATTACACATGACAGGTCGTTGATAAATAACGTAAACAAAATGGGCCAAAATGACTGCGTTGTGGCACTCCAGAATAGGCATATGTAACCTTAGAAACGGCAGTTTTAAAGTTTACTTGTTGAGTTCTGCCAGAAAGATACCAATTAAGCCCAACGAATTGAATTATTGCTAAGTCCCATGCATTAGAGTTTAAAAAGTAAAATATTATGGTTTATCTTAACAAAGGCTTTACTAAATTTGGTATATATAACATCCGTTTTGCGTAGGATGAATGAAACTATAATTTATATTAGTTGTAGGTTCCAGTACATTTGTAACTGTAGATTGTGATTTTCGAAAATCATGTTGACGTGAAGATAAAATGGATGGAACCTAATGACAAAAACTTTTGGTTTAAATCTGTTCTAAAAGTTTTGATATTGCATTCAACGTGGCGATTTCTTGATAATACAAAACTTCTAGTTTGCTTCAATTCTCAAATAAAGGTACTATGAATGATTTTTTCCACATTGAAGGTAACTAACCCATTTCAAGGGACTTATTGAAAATTACAGTCAGAGGACCACAAAGAAGTTCAGCACAATTTTTAAGGATACAGTTAGGTATTCCGTAAGGATCAGAATATCATGAATTCTGCAATGATCTTAAATTTGATAAAACTGTCTCAGTACCGATTGGAGAAAAATGTATATTTGATGTGTAAAGGATAAGTGGTCTATTTGTCAAATGATTTATTAGAGTGCTTAATGGCAAAAAAATCCGCAAATAAGTTACTAACAGAGAGATCCAAATCTCAAGTATGTAGAATAAGCATTAGCACAGCGTTTAGAGGTAATAAAGTTATAAAATGCTTTAAGGTTAATTTTCATTATCTTAAATATCTGTTATATGCAAATTTGTTGGCGGTAATATATTTAGATCGTAAAAAACAGTAATTTATAAAATCAGCATGAGAGCCGCAATTTATATCTTTTGTATAGTTCGTTTTTCCTATTTTTTATACTTGATAAAAATGCATGACTTTTATGGAGGTGCATACTTCGAACCAAAAAAAATTTTGTTTTTGCATAAGTCAACATATTAGGCCATATCAAACTACTAGTTGAAGATAAGTAGTTTTAAATAAATATTAATTTCCATTTTTCTATGGAGTTAATTTTATAACTTAATGTGCACCTTAATAATAAAAAACCAAGTCGAAATTTGGGAGCCCTATCTTTTAAAAGTTCCAAGATATACCGTAACAACTATTTGTATTGTAGGAATTGACTATAAATCCAAAATTATACTTAATTGGTCAATAAAAGTGCAGCATTTGAATACGTACCTTTAAAAAACACCTTTTGGTGGACGATGAATTTAACAAACAAAAAACTTTGCTTTAAGAAAGAAAAAATATAATTTTAGAAGAAAAGTCATAGTTTTACCCGTTTTTTCATGATCTAGGTCTAGTTTTGAAAAAACACCTTTTTTCATTAGCTGATTCTGTGTTCAAAACCAGTTTAGTTGGGTTGCATGACGGACTTATAACACATTGAATACACAAAAAATTATTTCAGTTTTCATCACATACGATATATACTCGTATAGGTATCAATTTAATAAATTTTTAATATAAATGATCTCAGCGGCTTGGCGCTGTGTAGCATTAAAACGGTTAATAGCATTAGATTTTTTTCTCCGTCACTCCTCTAGTCTTTCCACAAAGCATCTATTGTTTCAGTTTCTTTAGTCAATTTGATATTTCAAGCTAAGTAGATGATTAATCCGCTGTTGCTTCCTTGCTAATTAGTGGTGATCTTTACTTTAGTATTGTAATTTTTTCCCAGTAGGTGGCGTGTTTTTCCTGATCATTCGTCAGATGTTTGTCATCATCGCCAGAGGTATGCGAGAGAAGGGTAGGGGGGCTATTTTCCTTATTTTTTAGATGGAGTTGTCTGGAGGTTGAAGCCTTTTTTATTATTAAGCATTCGAAACCACAATTAAATTTTTTCTTCGTCATGTCCTCTCTGCTGGGGATCGAACCTGGGTTGTTTGTGTTGTTATGCGTGCGCTCTAATCACTACACCACGTAATTCGATTACACTATGCTAAAAAAAAGAATGAAAACTGATACTATTTTACTGATAGGCGCTACCGAATACAAGAAGAATCTATTTTTTAAATATTCGTATTCTGTCTTCTAATTTCATTTGTTTCATCTAATAAAGAGATCGCCAATGAGTTGGTGGTTGCTTAGTCTATTTACATACCTTAAGTCTATTTACATACACTTAAGATAAAGGGTGCTTTCAGATCCCTATGAATTTGGATGTTGGTCATAAACCACGAGCCGCCGGAAATATTCCTTAAAGTTTTGGACTGATAGCGTTGTAATTTTTCAATATTTGAAATACTGGCTGTTCCCCACAGCTGAACGCCATATGTCCATATGGGTTTTAAAATAACTTAATATAATTTTATTTTGTTTACTAGACTAAGTTGGGACTTGTTTCCAAGTAACCATTTCATTTCTTTGGTTCTCATATTAAGGAACTTCCTCTTATTTGCCTCTAAAGGAATTTCATCGGCATGGCGCTAACAACGATATTTTTTTTTTTTTGTTTCAATCATTTATTTCAAAGAAATTTTAACAAATAATATAAGTGCCCCAGCGTCCCTAGGACATAAATGGGGGAAGTTGGCAAAATTATATATATCAATCATGAATTAATTTAACAAGAACAAAAAAGGCAGTGAAAAAGAAAAAGTAAAAAATAATATAATGTTACGAACATAAGGTTGGGCGGGCATCACAGCGTTTATCACATCGCTAAAATAAATAAACAAAATCTGGGAGAACAACTACATGTGCTGTTTACAAATAACCAAATCGACAACAACTATTAGCAGAGACAAAGTAAATAAAAAGTAACAAAGCAAAGAAAACAAGTAACAGACAATAAACAAGCAACAACAAATACTAAGAGCTGAAAGAGGTGGATGTTTACATACGCATGACTACACTAGAAGCTTAGTCTTTACATCAAATACATTCTTAAATTTATAAAGTAAGCACATGGCTGGAGGTACTTTTTTCTTCAATGACTGGATGTGTTTATTCCATTGTAGATTACTCTGAAAAAACTTACCCAGATAAGTTATCGAATCACTTTCATTAACTTCCGCATCACCAACAGAAATTTTAAAAACAGCATCACTCCTAGAAGCATATGGACGAAACCTTATTACTTTTGTTTTCTTCTTATTTAAGAATAGTCTATTAATTCTGTTGTAATACATCGGGAATATGTTCCATTTGAGATTTCAGTATTGCTTCATGATTGTAGGGATAAAAAAACAAATGTCGTCAGCATACATTATAAGTTTGCATGTAGCTTGAATTTGATACATCATTTAAGAATATTGTGAACATTAAAGGACCCAAAACACTACCCTGCGGTACTCCAAATTCAACCACACCAACATCACTTCTGTCATTATTAATTGCTACTGTGTCCCACTTCCTTTTTTAAAACCAAATTGATACTTGTATAGCAGGTTATTTTGTTCTAGAAACTGTGACAGCTGTTTATGGAGTATTTTTTCAAAAAATTTATCAAATATTGGTAGGAGCGCTATAGGTCTGTACTTATCTACTGTATACACTTTAATGTCTTTTGGTATTGGAGATTATTTTGAAATTTTTAAAATGGGGGGATATACAGTCATTAACTATTCCATTAAAAATATTCACTAAATTTGAAATTATTATATCCTTGCATCTTATAATTGCTTTACTAGATATACCATCATGATCCGGGCTTTTGTTTATGTGAAGAGTTGAAATAATTTCTTGGAGCTGTTCTTCATTTGAACTACTGAAAGAAAACTGATATCTGCAGTATCGTAGGGTATTTAAGCTGTTACAACAATCACCATCTGATTTCATAATCTTCTCATTTAAAATTCGAGGAATTTCTAAGAAGTATTTGTTCAACATATTAAATTTTTTGACGTTATCAATTACTAAATCACCGTTCTCATCTTTGAGCTGTAGCGCACCTTTAATATTTCTACCTAGATTTCTATTTATAAATTCCCAGCATTTTTTTGGATTTTGTTGTAGGTTTTCCAGATGTGTTTGGTAATACTTATTCATAGAAATTTTATTAGCATATTTTATGACTCTACTAAGTTTTTTCAAGATATTTTCTATCATTGAGCTTTTACTTCTTTTTCGTCTTTTTTTAAGTAATTCCTTCTTTGCCAACATGAACGCATAAAGGCTATCATTAATCCAGGGGGCTATTTTACGCTTTATAGGGTCTCATTCAATATTATCTGAAATAGATTCTTTTAGACATTTTATTATTGTTTCCGTCAATGTTGTCAGATCAACAGATGTATCTCCTATTTGTTGCACTGAGTTCATTTGATTTCGAAGACGGTCTTGCAACTGTTTGTAATTACAGGCCACAGTATGCTTCTCAGTATAATCCAGTTTTTCACCTTACTATTTATTTGACATGAAATTAGACTGTGATCAGTTATATCACATCCAATACAGTTAATAAAGAGATTGTCTGGTACGTTACTATATACATAATCAATTGACTTTCCACTTATTGGCCATGTTACCATGGCATGACAGTTTGCATAACCAGTCTGTTCTAATATGTTCAAAAGATCGGAAGATAGTGCTTCATTCAAACAATCTATATTAGAGTCTCCAATTATTATTTTCAGTAAACGTAGATTCACTTGCAATATTTTGTCAGTAAAGGTATAAAATGTTTCAAGATCGCACTAGGACCTGTAGAAAGTGCAGATTCTAAGTGGTTTACCATTTATTTTAAAATTTTGTAGCGATACTCAACAAAATATTGCAAATTTTCTCTGACATAGAATGAAGTTCCACCAAAACTGTCATATCTACTGCAATGAATGACATTATAGCCAGGAATTCGTTTGAAACCAAGTTTCTTGAACAGCTATTATATTAGGTAAATTTTCAAATTGTGATATTAATGAACTTTGATATTTTGAACTTTAAAAACTTATTAATGGAAGATATGCTTCTTATGTTTACAGACACGATATTGAAAAAATTATTCTCACTATTTTTCAGATAATTATCAAAAGTTTCTACATTTGAAAAATATTTATCATTCAAGATCATTTAAAAAAAGAAAATATTAAATATCTAAAACACAATTTCAATTAAGCACTCATATAAATACATACATACATATACCATATATATCATCATATACCATATATATATACATATATATCATCAGAAACTTCACTATTCACCGTAGTCAGCTGACGTCTGGATCTAGTGACCCTTGTACCAGTTGTAACCTCCAAAAAGATATCATCTACATCTTGTTCACTTCTAATAATTTTCAAGCTTCCATTTATTAACTTTTTGGCATAAATTTTTCCTCCATTTGAATATACTGACAGATTTCAAAGTTTTAGCATACTTCAACAATTCTAGCGATTCCTTGCTGAGATAATTGTTAACGTAAATCTTTTTTGTCTGCTCATTTCCTTCGAAATTTGATTTGGCTGCCATAAGTTTGTCTTTCGCTTTTTTAGAATTAAATTTCACCACCATCGTTTGACTGTGATTAGTTAAGTTTTTTCGCTTTAAAAAAATAAGCATCTTCTATATGGTATTCCTCCATGTCCACTTTGACACTTTTTGATAAATTTAGTACTGCATCAAATGAAGAAGAGCCTGAGATGAGTGCCCTAACAACAACAAGTAGTATAGAGTATTCTTTTGGCCCAGGTAAAAGAAACTTCTAAAGACGAAAAATTTTAAATGAATCTTGAATGAGCTACTAGAAACCGTAGAGCCGAAATAGAGAAACTTCTAAAGCGACAACAGAGAAGTTGCAGGAAATGTATGAAACGGTTAGCAAAAGAGTTACTGGCGTCGAGATAAAAGTGTTAAATTTAGAAAAGACTGTTGACGAAAGCAACCGTATTTAAATTCCAATCGAGACAGTGGCCAGTAAAAATGGATGGGACGATGAAGAGAAGGCTATAAAACTAATTTGGCGTTAAAAGGTGCTGCAGCAGAGATTCTCGAAACCATGACAGCCAGCTGCAGAAACAACTACAACGAGTTAATGGTGGCACTACAGCGTAAATTTGGCGACGAGCACAAACGCATGGAGTTAAGGTTCCGAGCGCAAAAAGCTAATAAGGCGCTTCAAGCTTTTGCAATGAAGATCGAGAGGTTAATGCAGCTTACCTACCCAGAAAAAACCACCCGCTGATAATTTTAAATCAAGGCGTTTGCTAACGGTATACGAGACCCTGATATTAAGCTCGCGGTATGTTCTGCACAGAAGACCGTTCGCACGATTTCTAGGCTATAAATAAACAAAGTTCACAAAATGGGAGTCGTTAATGAAAAAGAATTCCTTTCAAATTAATTTAAAGAATGACTAAGCAACTTTTGACAAAAAACAAATGGCTATCAATAAACACAGTTGTGTTAAAACGGAAATAAAAGTGTTGTATAAACGAATATTGAGTGTTGTATTAAGACAAAAAGTATAAAAGTTATAGCGAAGTGAATAAAGAAACTGTAAAACAACAAAATAAGGTGGTGCATATTTTATTTTAACGCAACTTAAACGAACTCAAACGTTTTACAAAGGTTAAAATGTAACATTGATGTGCCAGAAGTGGGATTACGTACATAAAATAAAATAATTAAACAATAAACGAAAAAAAATCAAACGGAGTAAAAATGAAATTCCAAGAATTAAAAGTGGACAGACTAAAACGGGAATTAAATAAATTAGAGATGTCAACAACCGGTAACAAAACCGAACTACAATAACGTCTGTTAGAGGAATTTCAGAGACGTGGCATAGACATCGATAATTTGTCTCCAGTGCCAGAAGTCCAAACCAGTACGAATCAGACCAGAAGTTTCCAGCAGAATAAAGACACCCTGCTTTGTCGAAATTTCAATTCGACACAGTAGCCAGTAAAAATGGATGGAATAATGAAGTTAGAACTAATTTTGGCATCAAAAGGTGCTGCAGCAGAAATTTTAGAAACCATGCCAGCTAGCTGCAGAAACAACTACAACGACCTAATGGTGGCGCTACAACGTAAATTCGGCGATGAGCACGAACGCGATTTGTACCGCATGGAGTAAAGGTGCCGAACGCAAAAGCCTTAGCAATGGAAGGCAAGGATAATATAAAAAGACAAACGGCATACTAGTAAAAAGATATCATCAGATAGCTCTCTAATAAAGGCTTATTGGGCTCAATGGAATAGTTTAAAGCTTATAGACGGGTGCTTATACCCAAGTTCGAAAAGTGCAGACGGAAATACAACCTCCAATCTAATAGTTGTTCCTTCCTCAAAAATTAATGAACTTTTAAATCCAGCAGAAGACATCTTAGCGTGGAAAAAACAGTAGAAAATTCAAACAGCGTTATTACTGGGTTGGATGCCAGAAAGCTGCTGCTTTTTAGTAAAGCAACTCATGAAAAAATCTTTCTTTAAAAATTATTACCAAGGAAACCAGAAATATGCTCTTAAAAAAGTGTTTTTTGCACTCAAAATATGCAATAAAAATCTGAAAATATGAACTAAAAAATGTAAAAATATGCTATAAAATATAAAAATTTCCACTTTGTCGATAGAAAAAAGGCATTTCCACAATTCTTTTGATTAAATTTGAAGTGAGATAAAAAAATTAACAATACAACAGAATAAAGAACAAAAATTGTACTTCAATTTCTAAGGCGATCTGAATATAAAACTTTAAATTTTTGGTAAAATAAAGCAGATTTTTTGGTTGATATTTATTTGTTCTTGCAATAAACAACAAAACATTGACTTAAATCTTCAAATGTAAATGCTGTCTACTATATTTGAGTAGACTTTTATACATTGAAAATATTATTTCAAGATCTGCTGATGTAAGATCATATTTTATACATAACTTGGTTTAAAGAAGATGCGCTAAGATCTTTTGTTAGATATTGACATATATATTTTATAACGTCTAGTCCTACGCTTTTTGCTTTTTAATCCGTTTTAGTTTAATTTTATTATAAAATTTTTTTATTACAATCTTTCATCTTGCCAATATTAATTTTCCCCAACGCGTTATTACTTGTTCGGGAGCAATGGAAGATCTGGATACATTTCTTTTAAAATGTTAGCTCTACTTGGATTTTTCAAGGGTATTTTCTTTCTATTTTCAATAACTTTGCTTACATTTTCGTATTGATCTCTTTGCGTTCGCATGAGTTAGTTTAGAGTAAAACACTAACGCCAAACCATATTTAAACTGGCTACATACGCACATTCTCTATCGCTGGTATCAAGTTTTTATATCGGAACTCCTCGTTTTTCACTAAACTTTTTGTTTTTCTTTATACTCAAATACAATATAACAAACATTATGTCATCGCACAACACCACTTTACTTCAAAATTTTTCAATATAAAACTTGATACTCACGGTAAAATATGACAAAGTTTGATCGTTCAATAGGCTTTTAAGGCACTTACACAATTTCGATATTCAATCTCTCACATCAGAACCTTAAAATTTGTACATAAGCAGCATTAGAAAAATACAAACATGCAAAATAATATGTTATGATTTAATATTTTCAGACTTTATTAAATTTCTCTATTATAGACAGTTGTTTTAATTTTGCGATGTAAAAGATTTAAACAAAAATGTTATTTGCTTGTACTATTAATTAAACTATGTATCCTAACTGTATAAGAAAACTATAAACGATCACCTTTAAAAAGCAAACTGTTAAAGCTTTCACTTAATCTTATGTTAAATTTCAGATATTAAAATAATGTCGCGTCGGGATACTTTCGAATAGTTGTATCGATTACACCAATATTTTCGTATTTATTATTACTGGACGTTTGTGAAAAGTTTGATGAAAGTTTTTTTTTCTTAACTTGAAGATGTCCTTTGGCGGTCTTTTTAAACTGTACGGCCTTCAATACGTCAATATTAGGGTCAATACCGGTCTCATCCCAAATCCAGTCTAGATAGGAAGCAACTTTGGTAAAAGCCGCTGGATAACCTCGATCACAGCCAAAAATGCTGCCAAAAGAAGTTATTCCAACCAAAACACGTTTCTTTGATGAACGCCTTTGTAGTACGAGAGGACCACCTGAATCGCCATTACATGTAGACTTCTGATATCTACCACTGGTACATATATTTGTTGATCGATAAGATAATGGAAAACTATTTTTACATGTTTGACCATTAACGATCCGAAGTTGTACATAGCGTAGAATGTTGCTAATAGCATGTACACCTGTAGCATACCGTCCCCAGCCTGATGCTATGCCCAATTTGTCTTCAAAACTTCTATACTCATAGTCTCTTTTAGGAAGTTGAATAGGTTGTATTCTTTCTAAAACATTTGAAATTTATTAAGAGTTTCCAAATAATTTGTAAATAGAGAACTGTCTCTGTACATACCATTATATCTTATCGATTTTGGTAAGCGTACTAAAGCAATATCATCTTTAAGGCGCCGTGGATTCCATGTAGGATAAATAACAAAATCTTTATGGTACACCATCATTCGTATTTGGCCTGGTTCATGAGGGTTTTTTATATCATGAGCGCCTAAAAAAACCAATGCACGTGAAGCCCTTAATACATAAAAAATGAATTAGAATCATAGTCGTCAGACTAGACTTAAATATTTCCCAAACCCACATATCCACGCAATGTGCCGCAGTTAGTACATATTCATTCGATATTAATGATCCACCACACCAATAAAGACCTTTGGGCCGTTGCAACAAAAACCCGACTTGGTATGTAAAACTATTTTGACTTGCTTCACTTCCACCAAATATACGATTCATTGCTTCTTTTGTTATCATTTCTTCAGGCATAGGTTCCGTTTCTAAGTTGAGAACTACAGGATCTTTTTCAAAACCACTATCTTCTAGTCGCATACTTGTTGGAGCCGGATACATAGAAACCAAATACATCGGTTTTACTCTGCTCCATTCTATGGCTAGTGCAAGCTCAACAATACACACAATAATATATACGATCAGTGATGTTATTACAGAAACACTTTTCGGCATGACAAAAACAAATTATGTATTAAATGAAAATAACAACAGTTTTAAATTTGAGTTCATTCGTTTTAAAGAAAACATAAATTTTTATAGATTCCGTCTAAACATGCACATTCTGAGGTATATTGTGTTGAATTTTGTACTTTGATTTCCTTTTTTATTTATTTAATATACATATGTATATCGATTACATACATATATACCTATATAGTAGACAATCAATATATTGTTTTGGTCTTTTTTTGCGGAAACTTTTATAATAGTTAAGCACGCGCGCTTTTCGCCAAACTAAATCGTTTCCATAGTGTGCTATAAGCTTTTATAAAATTTAGTTTACTATTCCTCCGCATACATAGTCTATGAATTGAATGAACACCACTGAATAAGCATATAAGGCTTTATTGTAAATGCTTAACCAGTTTCTGTTAGTGAAGCTAATTAACTATGCGGCTTTTCCATTCCATTTGCCGTATCAAATATTCGACATGTTGCATCATCAAAGCAAAAAAACAAAAGCAGTAAATGTTTTTCATCAAACTGTAAATATTGTTGTAACTATAACAGTTGCAGACAAAACAACAATCATTCATTCGATAATCATTCAGACATATGTATGTACATACATCTGTACATGTTTATAATGAATTTAACTATTTTTTGCTTTATTTATTTGCCTGCTGAACAACTGTGAAAAGTATCATAACTATTCTCAGCACTTACATTCAATTGCTATTAAAGGCGTTGAGTTGAACATTTTAAATAAAAAGTTTAATTTCGAGTTTAATTACAGTTAACAGGCATAATAAAAAAGTAATTATAACCGCCCTATACACTAACCGTATTCACTTAATTTTGCAAATTTATTTTAAACTTAATGTGTTAGGTAGAAGAAATAACTTTATCATATTGTATAGGGTGTTTTTTAAGAGCTTGAGAGTTTAAAATGATAGAAATATTGTTGGAATGAAATGGAATCTGGTAGACAATTTCATGGCATTTATTTTTTTAAGTATGATTTTCGGCATATATCCGTCGCGGCTAAAAGTTATATGGTCCATTCTATCAGTCCAATTTTTGACTACTTTTTTTGTGCAAAGAGCACAATCTGCGCCGATTTTAATTGTAGTAAGTCGCCGCATATTAAATAATATGAGACGATTTTTTTCAGAGCGCCATCATTATCGTCACATATTGTGACATTTTTTTCGGTTCATATCGACCGACACTGAATTACGATATTTGTCGGCGCAATACGATCACACTATCGTGCACTATTCTATAAAAAAATTATGTTCCTATTTACTCGTACTTAGAAAACAAATTAAATGAATTTTAATTAAAAGCAAAAAATTAATATATTGATCTATTGTCGGCTAAATAATTAAAATAAAGCAAAAATAAAAGCAAACAGGAAACATAGCGTTCTGGTAAGAGAGTGGTAAGAAAAAAGAAGTGAATGCATATGAGAGTACTTTACATGGGTTTCTTGATGTCAAGAATTAAAACTTTCTTTCTAAAAATTATGTAAAACAGGCATCACACGATTGTCGCAAATGCATCAATATGTCAATTTATTTGACGATTGTCCACTTGAATTGTTGCTCAAGAACAAAATAAATATTGGCGAATTTTTGTTGCTTCATGAGTGCCTATCGATTGCGTCAATCGTATGATTCTAGCTTAAGAATGAAAGAATTATATTTATCTAAATTATTTGAAATAATTTCAAAACACATCAAAAAGTATAACACCACATTTCGAGAAGCTATTCCAGTATGTCAGCGTTTAGCTTATACATAATAACATTTGGCGATAAACAAAAATACTCCAGCACCTATTATAATTAAAGGGGATTTCACATCGATGATGCGTAGTACACATTTTTATATATTGACGTCGGATGTAATGGCCGACTTTTTTTTAAAGGAGGCATTGCATGAATTTTATTATCAATTAAAAAGGAGATTTCATCGTCAGAATCCATTTTAAAAAACCTCTGAAATAATTGACAATGAATATACTATATTATGTATGTGTATTTTAATAAAATATATTTATCTTCGGAATAATTTATTGTGCACTGTTTTTTATTAAGTGTTGTCACATGTATCGGCCAATTAAAATCGGCGCAAATTATACATTTTTATTCTACCGCATTGTACTAATGTGTGTTTACATTATCGGCTTGTGAAAGTAGAATTTGGTTGTACACTAAAGTATCCCTTCTCGCGTTGCTGTAAGGTATTTTGTTTTATAACTATAAAATGCATTTCTTAAAAGAAAAATTTAAGGAAATGCACACATTGTATATTGGAAAAATCACCATCACAAATATACAAAATTTGAAGATATACAAAAATTAATTAAAATTAAACTTTGTATGGGGGTATTCATGTCCACTTATCCGATTTAGCACACTTGACTGAAGACCAAATTCAGAAACTTCCACTCTAACCTTTACCAGGATATACAAAAATTAATATCTACTTTATGCGGGAAGTACAATGCCCACTTATCCAATTCCGTTCATATTTGCTGCAGAACTTAGAATATGTGCACTGAATCAAGGTATCAAATCTTATTCAAATACCTTTAACAGGAGCAGAGATAAAGGAATTACCGCCTACAGCGTGATGGGCTGTTTGTAAGGTGGAATGTTATGGCGGTATTTTTACTCTTTTTTTGTGGTACTTACATTTTTTCCTAAAAACAAAATATAAAATGGGTTTATTGTTTTAAATTAGTTTTTTTTTTTTTTTTTTGGTTGTAAAATCCAACAAGAGCATTTGTCAATCGTATGTCTTTCTTTGTAGCAAAAGTTATAGGTTAGTATGAGTTATATATTATACATGTATGTATATAGTACGTTTATGCTAAGGATATAAGTAACAATACACATAATAGATAATATAAATAACAATAAGAATAAATAATATAAAGGTTTTTATAAGTATTATGTATATCCAGAAAACCAAAATAATAATGTAATTAGTACATATAAAAGTTATACTATTAATCTGGTTTTTCGACCTTTATTAGTCAAATGTTAATAATTATTCAAGCCTAAGATATTTTTAAAAGAACATTTCTTTACTTTTTTATTGATATTTCGCTACTGCTTTGTGTAGCTTCGGCAGAAAATATGTAATTAATTATATTTATTTGTAATGAATTATTATTATTATTATATATGTATGTATTTGTTGATATAAAAAAATAATTTTTATTTAAAAAACTTTAAGCTTAAGAAATTATTAAAATTTAAATATGAAAGTTTAAAGTAATAAAGTTTCTTACATTTTTCACATATCTTCAAATAATGTGCACATATTAAGTGCCATCAATGTTTTGCACAGCTGTTATTATTTTTTTTAATATACACGTATTTGTGTTTGATGTATGTATACTTAAATATTTTTTTTCCAAAACACATGACACGATTTGAGTGTTCTATAAGTGGCAAAACGTTTACATTTTGCTCTAGATGTACTACTCTCATTTTTGATGGTGGGCTATTGTTCTTCTGTATCCTACAGACAACATCGTTTAACCTTGTGATTACTTTGTAGGGTCCATCCCAGTTAGTTTGCAGTTAGGGAGATAATCCTTCCTTTCGCTGTGAGTTGTATAGTAAAACTGTTGCCATGGTACTTGTTCGACTGGTGCAGTTAATTTGTATTACTGTAGCTGACTTCGGCTTGTCCTCACTGCATCTTCAGTTGCAATACATTGAGTACAGTTCGCTACCAAATTGACGGAGCCTGCTGACATCCAACCCAATAAAACCGCTGCTTTAGTTTTCTGCAGTCTTTAGCCCGCTAAGATGTCGTTCGCTAAGTCCCTCATGAACTCAATTAAAATTTAATTTATTTTGGAAGAAGGCATCAATCAGCTTTATACTGTCCCAATGAGCCCAATAAGACTTCATTAGAGAGTCCACGGCTGATATTTCTTTGCGTGTAGGCCGCTTGTCATTTTACTTTGCCATTATAGAGCCATTTCTCTGAGCCGTTGATCAGTCCTCGTTGGCCTTTACACGTAATTGCTTGATGTCGATAATGGTCTCGTTGGCCTTAACACCTGTTTTATCAGCGGCTGTTTGACAGTTGATTTCACGTTTCCCACTCCTGTAAATAACTTCTCTGTTACGTCGAAATCTTTTCATATCACGGCCTCTACGATGCTCATTGCCATCCTTATGTACCTTATAAAGCTTATTTCTCCGCTCTAGTACCAGGTTGGTTTGTGTTTTAAAACCGTTCTTACGAGACTCTTCTTTCGGTAAGGCGATTGTTATGAAATTTATTTCCAGCAGCAACTGATTTATATTCCCTCCCAAAATTTTTCTTAATTTCCAATTAGTCTTGTCTATATGATGATACAAATCTTGCACTTGCTAGCGGCGCCCTACATTATCTTTGAAAATGATCGCTCTTGCCACAATTTTTCATCTTACTTTTGCCTTTTGGTCCTCCTCAGCCAAAGGCCGCTCTCTACCATCTCTTTAACAGCGTTAATAAAATCTTTTTGAGTTAGATACTTCGTTCGGCCGTAATTTGCTCTACCAGCGGGTGGCTTTCTTCTGTGTAGATAAGCAGCACTGACCCCTCAACTTCCATCGCAAACGCTTAAAGCGACTCATTAGCTTTTTGCATTTGGCACCTTAACTCCATACGATATAGCTCTACACTGTGCTCATCACCAAAATTACGCTGCAGTGCCATCATTAAACCTTCGTAATTATTTCTGCAGCTTGCTGGCATAGTTTCTAGCATTTATGCCGCTGCACCTTTGGAGGCCAAAATTAATTCTAGATCCTTCATCATTTCTTCCATTTCTGCTGGCTACGATGTATTTGAACACCGCCAAAAGTGTACTACCATCAAAGTAAGAGGACTTATTCTACTGCAAGTTTCTGGTACGACTCGCACTTTTTCCGGGAGCTGGCGCTGGAGGCTGTTGATTTTCTCCTTCATTACGTTAAATTTTTATTTAACAGTTTTCTCGAAGTTTAATATTCTTATCTCAACGCGAACAGCTTCTTGGTTGACACACTAGATGTTTCTTTAAATTATTCTTCCATTTTCGCCAATAGTTTCTCGTTTTCCGCCAAAAGTTTTACGTTATCAGTTTAAGAAGTTTCTTGTACATCAACCAATACTTGCATTTTTTCCATCATAGCGGCAAGCAATAAATTAATGTCTAGAATTGAAAAACGTCCAGAAAAATAAAAATTTTAAAATTAAAATTTTCAACAAAATAACATTTTTCTAATTTACAAGTACATATGGGAAAATTGGTACAATTGTACTTTTTAGCACTATTTGTAAGTCAAAAGTACAATAGCAACCCGATGACTAATTTAGTACTATTTCAAAATTCCACGTTCGTATCAAAATATAATAAAAGCCAAAGAAAGGAAGAAACTGTTTCGACTGTTTCCAATCAAATCCAAAAGAACGATTTGCTGAAGTCATCTTATTCGTGCTACTACAATTAAAAAAGAGTAAACAAGCAAACAGTGTATCGTAAATGATCCTCTTAGACTTAGTTCTCATCAACTAATATTCTTTTGTCTACCTTTTGAAAAAAATGCATTAATTGTTAAATATATTTACAGTACTTAGCACAAGTAAGCTTGCTGTGTCTTTTGGTTAAGTGTTTTACATGTGTATGGATGTATGGTACATATGTATAAAATAAAATTTAAAAAAAGTGTACAATCGGACTGAAAAAAGTACATTTTTTTATGGAAGTTAAAACAATTTGAAAATCTTATTTCTCATCCCTGAACTGTATACAACTTTTGTTTGGGTTTTTTTATTGTAAATTTTTTGACATTTGCAATACAATATAAAAAAATATTGTCTGTTGTTTTTGTACAAAAATTAGTTGTTGTACCAACAACTTCGCCTTATCTAATTTCACCTTGGTAAAGTCGTACTGAGTTGAGTTTAATAAGCGTTGAATTAAATTAAAATGTGTATTAAGCGGAAGCTAAATAAGTTGGACACTGTGTATAAAGTTAGTTTCAAAATAAAGACTGTATAAAACAAATTCGCCTCGTTTATTTTATTTAACGCAATTTAAAAGAACTTTAACGTTTTGAAAAGGTTAAAACGAAATGTTATTCTCAAGTCATTTGGTATGTGAGGTCAACTTTCTTTAATTTTTATTTGTTTAAAAAACAGTATTATATAATCAATCCAGAAGATTAAAGATATTTTATTAAAATCATCGATATTGATTTAAGAAAATCTAAAACCCTCTTTTAAATACGAGTAGAATGAAAAAAGCCACCCTAAAGTATATAGATAGGTTTTTTTCACAAATTGTATTTTTGTGTAATTTTTATTTCATTAAAGCAAAAGAAGACTTTTGGATCTTATATTTATTAATCAACCGACGGAAGTGTATGTACGGAACTCACTCCTAATCACATATCCTGAAGATCAATATCACCCTACATTGAAACTTTCAGTTTACACACTATTAAATAAATTTTTTTCTGCTGCTTTTCACGTACAAATTATAGTAAACTGAATTATTTATTATCTAATGTTAACTGGAATTCTATAATTACTGATAATATTTTACTCCACTTCACCTCGCAAACTGTTCCAAAAATAACGATTCGTTATAATCAAGGTCCACTATGGAGTAATACTTTTTTAAAAATGCTAAAAATAGAGAGTACTCTATTGCTCGCTCTTATACAACAACACAAATATTGCTCGTATGAGATCTAAATTGAAAACCAATCCAATTTTATAATTTCGTCAATTTCGAACGTCGTGTTGCTAACTTCCCTAAGTGCTTGAAGTTGGGTTCTTGTATTAGGGATAATTACCTACAAATTAGTAACATGCTCGCTGATTCCTTTGCTACTACTTACTCAAATAATACATTCGATAAAAATTCTTCGTATCCTTATAAAATATTTCACTCATAGGGTGTTCACTTTTTCTTCATAAGCAGCAATACTGTTTTCTCGAATTTAAAATCTCTAAAATCTTAAAGGAAGATTTCCTGGTTCTGATAGAATACCAAGTTGTATCCTAAGGAATTGTGCGGAATCACTGTGCTATCCACTTACTGCAATATTTAATAAGTCTAGAATTATATTATTTACCACCGGTATGGAAGAGTTCATTTATTATACCATTTTTAATAAATGGAAGAAATAGATATATCAAACTATAGAGGAATCACTAATCTAAATGCTATTCCCAAACTGCTTGAAAAAGTTTTAACTGATAGTCTGTAATTTCAATAGTCTTCACTGTTAGCTACATATCATCATGGTTTTTCTAAAGCTCGCTTCACAACAACTAATATTCTTGAATTAACTACTACGGTGAAAGATATTTTCCTAAATTGTAAACAAACAGACGTAGTTTATACCGACTTCAGCAAAGCTTTTGATAAAGTAAATCACAATATTCTAATATACAAATTATCGCTTATGAGATTTAGTTTTACAACTTTAAAATGGGTGAACTCGTATCTTTCTAATAGAACGTAACAAGTGAAATTCAGAAATGTTTTATCGAAAAACATTGTGGTCCTTCTGTTGTTCCTCAAGGAAGTCATCTGGGTCCCTTACTGTTCACTTTATTTATAAATGATTTACCCTCAACTATTACGCATTCCAAAATCCTTGTTAAAGTTGACAATATTACTGATCTTGGTGTTACGTTGGATTTTAAACTTAATTTTCGTGATCACATTATACTTACAGTTAATAAGGCGGTTTTATAAAACGCTAGTCCCAAGATTTTCCGATCCCTATATCACTAAACAACTTTACACTTCATTAGTAGGACCTATACTTGAATATGGATCAATTATATGGGACCCTTATTTTTGCTTTCATATAAACAGAATTAAATTCTGAACGGAAGCAGTTTTAATTATTCTGCTTACGCGGCCTTCGATAGAATTCTAATGTGCTACCGTCGTACCCTAACAGCCTTGGTCTCGTTAAGTTATATATTTTGAAAAGTCGTCGAAGAATGCTAAGTGTCACTTTTCGTTTGGCAATTATTCGCGGTGATGTCGATTCAGAGTCCCTGGTTGGTAAAATTAACTTTCGTGTGCAAAATAGACCAACTCGTCATTATCAACCTATAAATATACAATATCATCGGTCTGTTTACGCCAGTAATGTTTTCGCCGAATTTGTGAAAATTTTAATAAATGATGCAATATTATAGATTTATCTGAAACCAACGATTATATAAAGAGAAAAATTATAATACATTTGAATTCTTAGTTATTATTTTAACTCTGTATTACTATTTAACTCTGTCAGGTTTTACAGTTTGTAGACGTAAAAAAATAAATAAATAAAACAGTGTACTATTTATTATTTTTTTGGATATTAAAATTTTTACACAATACAATAACAGTGCGAGCCACTTGAATAGCACACTCTCACAATATTTACAGTATTTAGTTTGAATAGAAGGCGCACAGGAGGGAGGTACTATGCTCTCTTTTCCAATTCCGCGTTTTTTTTTTTTTTTTTTGACATATGATTTATATTGACTTTAAAGTCATTCAGACCAAATTCAAAAGCTTTAACAATAATAACAATAAACAATTAATCTTTAAAAAAACACAGCAATTAAATGTTTTTCGGAAAACCAAAATGTTTAGTTTGTCAACGAACGTTGTCATTCTGCACTACATATGACGTAGCAAGACATAATTTTAAATCATTTGTAAAATTTGTCTGATTTTTATTTGTTAAAAAATTTTTAAATTTATACCAAATACTTGCTAATAATTTAATAGTATATTTCTGTTTATGTATGTATATTACCTTTTTACTATAAGTTTTCTAACTACGTTGGTAAGACAGAACTGTTGCCAGCTCACTCACAAACAAAATTGTAGGTCCCGTTGTGTTGTTCTAATTAAGGCAAGGATTTTGTTCAAATCGTACGTTGGAAGGAAGTCATTATCGTCGAATTTCCTCCGAACAAGCACAGAAAGTCTCAAATTGTCAAATTCTTCAGTGGCGAAGAAGGTATTCCGTGAATGGCCCTCCGCCGATACCATCATGGTTATATTTTTTGTGTGGTGTCTTCTAAAGGTGCGAATTACTGAAGACTAAAAATGTATATGTATAGTAGAAAGATTTGAGGACAAAAAATTCATTGCCAATAAGATAACGCATCAATTGTGGAAAAGCGGTTCCAGATAATAATATGAAAATTTTGGAATGGCCTGCTGGGTCCCCCGGCCTCAATGTAACAGAAAATTTATTTATTATCAAAAAAATACGGTGAACTTAAATTTTGCAACGGAGTATATATGGGTAACGCCGGATGGGTGAAGCAAGTATAAAAATAAATGTATGTATGCCCTTGTACAGACATGTATATGTATGTCTGTATGTATGTATGCCTGTATGTATATATTTTCAAGTGGCATTTTACGTTTTGTACTATTGAATCTATAAACTTTATAGACTCAACTGTAATAAAATGTGTCGAACAAATTATCTCTCAAGTGTGAAATAGTAGCGTATTAAAGGTTTTAATTGAATATTTTTGTTTTCATTCATGTATGTAGATACGTGTGTACATAAGCGTGCCTATATAAATTTAAGAACATAAATTATTATTTTTTCATATTACCTTTTTTTTATCAGATAGCTGACAAAAACTTTTTAAAAGTTTTTGATAAAGTTAAAACGAAAAAAAATCTTTATACCATCTGTCCTTGCCGTATGCTTTAATAATTATATGGTAAATATGTACGTAGAAAATTTTAAATTGAAAATATTTGAATTGTATTGAAATTTAAATAATGTTATATGTACATATGTATTACTAACCATACCCGGCTTGCGTCATTGCTCTTCATTAGTAATAAGCTTATTGTGTTTTTAAAATCACACAAATAAAATTTAAAGTACTCAATCAGGCTTAAACTTAACTAATCACACTAGTTTTCAATAAACTAACACTTATGTTTTAGAACTTCACTATTGCAGTTTTCTTGTTGTGGGATAAATTCAAGTTGTTTTTTATGGTCGTACCAAACTTATAAAAATGGATTTAATCTCGTGTTTCTTATCTATTCACATCAGCCAAAAAGCGAGAGAGATTGGATAAGCGGATTCAACATAAAGGCTTCCAGCAACACGGGAAGGTTTACTAGCTTTATATACTTACTAGAGAAATCGAATATTAGACTTTATTTAAACCACCCTGTTGTTTTATCAAAAAAAAAAAAAAAAAAAAAATTGGAAAATTTTGTCCCATATTTTAGTTTCTAGCAAGAACGGATATTCCGCCCTCGAAAATACAATGTGCTAATTTTCACCCAGTGATTAATTTTTGACAACGTTTCGTAAGAGTGTTATTTGCTTGAGCTACTCGGTATAGAATTAAGTTTTCCTTGCTCCACAATTACGTTAATTCTATGGACATATTTAAGGTGGTTAAAAGCCCTGGAGTGGAAAAGCGTTTTCAGCTTAGTACTTTAGGACACCTAATACATCCAGATTTTTCCTTTTCATTGAGTTCGAAGGATTTGCACACTTCAGAGGGCATCTGTAGAAAAATAATTATGTATGTATGTATGTATATTATAATTTAAATATTTTCATACCAATCACTTTTTAATTACCCTTTCAACTCAATACTTTTTAGTAGTATGTAATTGCAATTATAATTTTTTTAATTTTCACACTTTTTTACAAGAACGTTTTATACTTATTTAAACACTTCTGAGGGCCAATCGCACAGCTAATCATCATACATATATATATACATATGTATAATATCAATATTAATTTACAGAAAATAAGAAAAAGTTATTGTTGTTCAAGTGGGCCTATATTATTCATTCTACTATGGTTTTAACGTTCTTACATCTATATATATAAAAATGAATTGTGATTTGTTCGGATGCTTAAAACTTAAAAACGACTGGACCAAATTGGATACTTCCTTCTGCGATTTTGTTTGTAATTGCTAGGCGAAGGTTTTGGGAAAAAGTCGAAAATTTCCCAACAGATGGCGCTGTAGGCGGTCATTCTTTTATCTTTGGTCCTGTTAAAGGTATCGATTCAGTGTACATATTCTAAGTTCTACAGCAAATATGAACGAGATTGGATAAGTGAGCATGCGAGCTCCCACACAAAGTAAAGATTGATTTTTGTATGTCTTGAGAACGGTTAGAGTGGAAGTTTCTGAATTTGCGGTATGTGACGTTGTAGTCAAGTGGGCGGAATCGAAAAAGTATGCGTGGTACCCCCAATGCACGGTAAATATTGATTTTCATATATCTTGAGAATGATAATAGTAAGTTTCTAAATTTAGTTTAAATAACTTTTTGGACATGAAACATCTTCAGTCAATAACTAGGCGAGATTAAATAAGTGGGCGAGGCTTCTTACATTCATACTAAATATGAAATTTTGCATGTGTGTAGAATTCTAAAAGTTAAAGCATCGTTACTATCCACATTAGCCAAAATGCACCAGAGTTTGGATAAGCGGGTATTGCATTATATACATATAGATTTCCGGGCAACGTAGGATGGGTTAAACTAGTAGGTATATAAAAATAAGACGTTATATGTAGTTTGCTTTTATAAATGTATATAATTTTGAAATGGAACAAAACAAAGATGAATTTTTTAAATTGACATGAAATTTATTTTATTCGAAAGATAATCTTCTGGCATTATAATTTATATATGACTTCTGACATATGACCGACACGGCTGGCTCGGACGTAGTCTAATCTGGAGATCCAATTTTCGATTACTTTTTCCTACATTTGTAGCCGTATATCGGCAATAACGCGGCGAATATTGTCCTCTAAGTAGTCAATCGTTTCGGGTTTTTCGTCATAGACCAGCGAAAATAGTCTAGCGACGTTATATCGCATGATCTTGGAGGTTAATTCACGGGTCAGAAACCTGAAACTATGCGGTTACCAAACGTTTTTTTCAATAAATCAATTGTGGCACGAGCTGTGCAACATTTTGCACCATTTTGTTGAAACCACATCTCCTGAACATCATGGTTGTTCAATTGATGAACAAAACAATTAGTAATCATGGCTCATGAATATCGGGATCAACGGCAGTCTTGTTTTGGGCCCATTTGGAAGCGTTATTTAGGCGACAGTCTATTCATGACCGCGTTGCCACAACTTGTAATTTTTTGTAACCAAATTTCGATAAAAATTAACCAAAATTTTGACGACTAAATGCAAAAAAAATCTAAAAGTAGACTTGTAGTGCACGTTAGTTAACACACATTTTATGCTTAACACATATTTGTTAAATAAATGTATGTAAAAACCCTGCAATCATTAGCTACTTGCTTTACTAACTTTTAAGTTTTTATGCTGCCAGTACTATGATTTTTTTGTGTCAGTGATACAAAAACACGAACGTCGAACCAAAAAAAGATTTATTTTTATTCATTTATTATAAAATCATATTTTTTTAATAAATATCTTTCAGTTTTTATTACATTTTTATATTTTATTAATTGCTATACATATTTATTGTAGGAATTCTTTAAATCCTAAAAAAATAAAACGATTAATTTCATTAGTGGAATAATAAATACCCGAATAACGAGCTTTGTGTATTTGTTTTGGTTTTATATAAATCACTAAAGGCAAAATGTTTTTATTGTGTTTAAAGGAAAAAATTTATTGAAAAAAAGTTAGTTTTAAAAGAATAAGGTTCTAAAATTATGCCGAGGATGTTGAACAAAAAGGATGCTATAAAAACGTAAATACTCAATCAAATAAAACAAAACTTCGCACATTTATTCGTTCTCCTTTCAAAAACACATTAACAAAAGCTATGATATTCAAACACTAGAATGGGAGAGAGGCAATGATATATCGCTCATTTATTGCAACAGTGTCATAGCTCAAAAAACCTGATTTTTAGTTAAATATTCTCAAATATTCGGAACATTGTGATGTATATTATGTGCAAAAGTCTTTGCGATTCCTATAATATTATGAGCATAGGAGCAAAGAGTTTATTTCCATTTCAATGTTAAGTAATGGGATATTGAAATTTAAAATAGCTCTCCTGAAAAATTTCGTTTTTGAGTTATGACACTGTTGCAATAAATGAGCGATATGTAAAAGAATCTGCATGCTCTTGGTTTTGCGCTCTTCGCTTAAATAGAGAGGAACTTTTTAATTTTTTAACACTATTCTTGAACTCCTTTTTTGTAGCATTTTTAAAGAATTTAGACGTACTCTCTACAATATTAACCAAAAACTGAAAAGAAAGAAATCTTGTCTCATTCATATTATATTCGGTCTGGCTTGGATCACAATCCCACTAAGAGATGACTTTTTCTTTTGAGTTTAAGCCTCCCAAAAAGTCCTTGAGAAAGCATGCCATTTTTATTTTTATATTAAATATTCAGAACATAAATGTCACTTAAAAGTACTCTTAAAGTAGAAGCATCCTACTTTAAAATTAAAGTTTAAAGTTAACGTAGGCTTAACAAAGGGATTTTAAGCTAATAATCGTTTTTGCATACAAAATAAAGGAATTTTGCTTAACAAAGGTTTAGCAAGCTTTGTTAAATTTTTTTTGCATATGGCCGTAAACCATAATTTTAATACAAAACACGTTAAAATATAATTTTATATATTGACTGAATATGTCAAAAAAACTTGGTACAACAATTGATGAGGCATATTCTCCTATTTGTTCTAAACAATTTTACTACGTATTAACAAACTTCGCACAATAGAAAATATCGTTCTCTCACGTGTTTAGTTATAATGAGGTTTTGGAATTTAGTTTTGAATAATTTTAGCTTATAGTCTTTATTAACAGAAATCTTAATGAATCGCTAAATACCAGAACTAAACAATAGCATCGAAGTAAAATACGTCTGATATTTATTCTCACTTAGCCACTGAACGAAATAGTATAAACAACGAAGTTTTATGGCCTTGTGCTTGCCAAAGCTTATCCTGAATATGTTCCATCGATCTCAAGTAATGCGAGTAATTGTTTATGCAGTTCAAAAGTAATGATTTTGACATGAGATGATGAATTGAGGACATTACTCTATGAAGATTATTTGCAAACTCAAAAAGCTATTCAAGATGAAAAATGTTGTAGGAGCATCCAATCGTTACTGGCGATGAAAAATAGATCTATTGCGATAACGCTCGGTCAAATGTTCCAAGATCAGTTGAAACTGTTTAGAAAACAGTTTTATCCGCCTTATAATCCAGATCTTACCGGTCAGACTACTATTTGTTTCCATCGGAGTACCTTTCAATTCAGAACATAGTATAAGAAATAGACTCAATTCGTTTTTCGCCTCAAAAAAATTGCAGTCTTTTGGCACGAAATCCATATGTCACCAGAAGGATGGAAAATGTATTATCTATGTTGAAGAAATTCCTTTTATTTTTGTTGTTTTCTATAGGCTAAAGCTATGGTCAAATTTGTTAAATATTAGTAAGTAAATAAGTAATAAGTAAAGACGTAACCACGATGTGGTACAAAATTTTGTTAAAAGAGCCGACGTGCTAGAAATGGATATTTGTCCGACATCATATTTTTTGGGAAAACACAATATGTACATATGTATGTATGTAGTTGATTTACATCAAATTCAATAATCCAAACTTTGCGGGGAAAATTTGGTCGTTGTTGGACTTAGCTCGGGCCACCTAGTCAATAATTTACAGATTATTTGTTATTGAATTATGCAAACCAGTGAAGTTAAAAAACTAAATACAAACTTCTTATAATTTAATAAATTATTATAAAGATTTGACAATATACATATGTACATGCATACATACATACATAATTTGATTTTATGTACATATAACGTACATATGTTATGTATGTATATTTGTGCGCTTATTTGATGCGGGGTAATTCCATAAAATTTTATGAATTAAACTTTTGTTGCGAATGGTTTTTATTTTGAACAATATTTTTAACTTAATATTGTCGTCACAATCAAATGGATAAGATAGTAGGTATGGATTTCCCGGCGAAATTTAGTATATAAAGTATGTGGTTTTCTTAAAAAAACAGTAGTCAATTAGATACGGTTTGACAATGAAAACCTTTATTGCTTTAAGTTTATTTGTAGTCATAGCTTCTGCGGGTGTTTTATCATCTGTGGAGCAACGGCTTCCTCTTGTACCAGTTATGCCATTGGAAGAACTAGAAGGTCGTATTACTAATGGAGAACTTGCCAAACCCGGACAGTTTCCATATCAAGCTGGTTTAAGTTTGGTTTTTGGCGATAAAGGCGCTTGGTGTGGTGGTACTTTGATTTCTGATCGTTGGATTTTAACTGCTGCTCATTGCACTGATGGTGCCGATGGTGTTACCGTATATTTGGGCGCCACTGACATTAAAAACGACAAAGAAAAGGGCCAACAAAGAATTTACGCTTCGAAATTAAACATTATTGTACACGCAGAATGGGATCCAAATACTTTGAGTAACGATATTTCTCTCATTAAATTACCTGTAGCTGTTGAATTCAACAATCTAATCAAGCCTGCTACTTTACCAAAGATGGACGGTAAATATTCAACTTATGAAGGTGATTTAGTTTGGGCTTCTGGTTGGGGTAGAGAAAGTGATTCCGCTACATCTGTTTCTCAATTACTTCGTTATATTGAAGCGCCTGTACTAAAAAATAGATCTTGCAAAATATACTACTTGGGTGCAATTACCGAGAAAATGATCTGTATCAGTACTGCTGGTAAAAAATCAACCTGCAATGGCGATTCTGGTGGTCCTTTAGTCTATAAGGATGGTGACATCAACTACTTAGTTGGTGCCACTTCCTTTGGTATTGCATTAGGTTGCGAAAAGGGTTGGCCTGGTGTATTTACTCGCGTTACCTCTTACTTGGATTGGATTGAACAAAAATCAGGTGTTGTTAACAAATAAAAATTATGTTTCATTGAATATTTATAGTGTTTCCTTTGTTTAAAAACTATATGTTATATTATTTGATCTATTTATATGTCGCATTTTCGTAATATAGGCAGATAATTGGTTTAAGAGCGTTTTTTTTTTTTTTGTTTTTGTAGGGGTTAACCCCCAGCACTCAGTGGCTAACCCCTACTCATGCAGCGCATTATGCTGGTACTAGGAAAATAGGTTGTGGGAAGGAGTATAGAGGGAGTAGTGTTTATGGACGTTTGATTTGACTGTGCTCATGTCGTAAGTGGCAGGGAAGACATTCGGAGGAAGATTGTTCCACAAACGAACAGTGCGACCAAAGAACGAATTCTCCCTATAATGCGTTGTACGATTCACTCGACAATCAACTACAAAGGGATGCGCTCTACGAGAAATACGAGTACTACGTAAAAATATATGGTTACCAGAAATTAGTTCCCTAATTTCGTTAGAACACATTTAGTTATAGTACCTTTTAATGAATGACCAAAAGCTCTAACTTCTCCGCGGAAAAGTAAGAACTTTAGCACGAAGACGCTGTTCGTATAGAGCCTTTTCGCGCCTATGTACTGCATCACACGAAGATCTCGCCTGTTTGCGTAGCGAATCAGTATGATCGCATTTGTTATTACGCTAATTTCTGAATGTTTCCTCTCTGGATCTGACTGCAAGTTTACACGTCTGATTAAACCAAGATTTATTTCTTGATTTAATCGGAAGCTTTCTGGATGGGATGAAATTATACATCCCTAACTTTATTGTATTAACAACAACCATTTCGGCCATGGCATTCACGTTAGAATCAAGGAAACAAAGTTTCCAATTGAAATGCCCATAGAAATCGTTAAGCACAGCCCAACGAGCTTTCCCGGACCTCAACTACATACTTTTCAGGGTGTGTTGTGAGGAAATGGTCGAGGGTGTTATTTTGGTTGCCATCTACACACGATATGTGAGTAGGTTAATTCACTAATTGCGCAAGATGGTTGTGTGCGGCAAATAGCTCCAAGTATTGGCCTTCTGGAGTTGTGCGGCCTGAATGGCAAAGCCAGATATGAAAACCGCTATTCCCGCGTTTGGTCTTCTATACAAGAACCTGAAATGCAAAAGATGTGCCCTGATTCTGAACTTAACCCAAAGATAATTAAATTCTGCATCATACATGCCAAGTGGTTGCTGGTACTGGTACAGAACTTCGTCATGAATGTACATTGCCAAGACTCCTATGAAAATTAAAAAGGTATAAAAGGTGTGTTACCCTTCTGTATCTTCATCAATTGAACATGTTTCCACCAGTTTTTTCAGGACACACAAATTAATTTTGTTCAAACTGGCATTTCTCAGCTCCTTAAGGTTGCCAAATTGCTTTGAAGGAGCATATATGTATTTTGGCAGAAAGTCTCTCGTTGGGATTGAAGTCTGGATTTAAGGCAGGCCGCTGTAGAAATGCAATTTATCGAGAGTTAAAGGAAGCCTTTCTATTCTTCACCACGTGGATCGGTGCATTATCCTGCTAGAAAATTTATTCATGGCCATGCAAATCACCAGCAAGGTCAAGCAGTTCCCTTTCTAACAAGTTTATGTAGACTAATTCATTCGTTTCGCTTGGCACAAATCAACGTTTATGGCACGTTTATTCACTTGGGTGTCTTACATTCCTCCAATTTTGTGGAAACCATCTGGCCCATCTTATTTAAAGATTTTTTCGTTACTGAATATAAAAGGAATCGTTTTCTGGGCTAAATGTCATGATATATTGACTAAACATATATGTATAAATATTTTACATAGGATTTCTGTCTTACCTTATTAAAAATACGGAATTACGGATGCGGTGCGGTAATAAAGTTGACAAATAACAACAAATGATAAAGTAATTGAAATAGAATTTCCATATCAAAAACTACAAGTGTACCGTTAGTGGAACATTAACAACAGAAGAAAATGCAGTATGCATGAAATGTGCTAACTCAATGACCACCACTGTACATATTTTATACACAATTGGGGTATTCACAAGGTGTGCTATCGACTAATATTGTCATAATGTTTTAAAATTTTGTAATGGTTTAAATATTTTATTTTTATTTTTCAAGCGAAGTGTTTTAAAATAATGGGGGTATTCACAAAGTGTCATATTGTCATAATGTTTTAAAATTTTGTAATGGTATGGTATTGTAATGGTTTAAAATTATTGTTTTTGTTTTTCGAATATAAAATGTTTTAGAATAATAAAACTTTCAATGTTATGTTTTTTGTGCTGTCGTATTTTAGAAATAAATAAAATTTAAAAATAATTTGTGAAAAATAAAATTATATTTACTGAATAACGTATTGCTATTTGTCTTATCCGCAATTCGTATTAGCACACTGCTTGTTTTACTTATAAATACAAAATAGTACCAGCATATTAAAAAGGGTTGTTCGCGATAGTCTTCTTCATGCTATTATTGTAGGACATACGATTTTATGACATTTTTTGAATACCCCAATATATATTTAATATAAGTATGTACATATATACACATTTGCGAGAATAACTATTCGTACACCCTAAGCCTAAAATTTCAATTTCATATTATGTCCTGGTTTTTAAGATGAACTGGCAAATAGGTATATTTAGTAAAGATATTTTAAATGATATACTTGCTCTCTATTATGTATTAAAAGTTTAATCATGTTTTTATTTTATTTTAATTAAAAATTTATAAACTTATGTAATTAATTCAGAAGAAAAAGTATACATACATATGCAATTCGAGGAACCACACACTTATTTTACAAAGTACAAGTATATTAATTCTGGAAGCAGGTCTAGTTTTCCGACGAAGGCAAGTTCTGCAGGTTCTGGAATAACAGGAAGGAAGTTGGTTGGCTGATAGAATGGAATAGCGCTAAATAAAACAAATCTTGTTCCAACTCTTAAGCATGGAGGAGGTGGTGTTATGGTTTGGGTGTGCATATCAGCTAAAGGGTTTCGAAAACTACCATTTACAGACTCAACAATGGGTCAGTATGGTTATCTAAATCAGGGATGAGCAACACGCGGCCCGCGGGCCGCAAGTGGCGGCCCGTTTAACATGTTATTGTGGCTCGCCAAGCATTTTTAAAATTTGGTTTATTTTATTTACTTTCTCTCATCAATATTTCTCAGCTTAGACGGTAAAAGATTTTTTGCAAAAATTTTTATTATTCTTGTTTAAATTTGCATTTCCGTTTAAATTTTTTTTTTTTGAATTTTTATTTATTTATCTCTTTTAACTTTCAGCATAAATATATATTCATATTAAAAAATAAAATTAAAAAATTTAAAAAAAAGTTACGAACAAGAAATTAAAACAAATATCAAGTACATGAACATGTTTACTCTTTTATGTTCTCTAAATATGTATGTATACAAATGTACATAAAGTTAAATTTTATGCAAGAAAACTCATATCGTCTAAATTTCGACTGTATTATTATAAAATTAATTACGGGAAACCCCGCATAACGCGGTATTTGTACAATACGATTTAAATAGAATTCCGTTACAGTTCATCGTGAAACTGTGACTTATATAACGCGAAATTGAAAAGAAGTGTTGGCAACACTAATTTGTGCAGACATATTTCTTTTTAATGTAAAACGGGGGATTTCCCTTTTGTTCAAACATCAAATACGAACGCACCATCTCTGTGGTTATTTGTGTTTGCTTCTGTCACACAATTAGTCAGACTGGTAAGCTATTAACTAACAATTTTTGTATTTCTTGAAAAAGTTTTTGAAATTTTATTGTCGAAAAGGTAATATTAGAGTTATCTTTACTCAAAATTAAGTTTTTCCCCAAACTTTGTTAATTTTTTCCATAATAGAATGTCTGCACAGGAATTTCCAAGAAAAGTGGAAATTTGGTCATTTTTTCACTTTCGCCAAAAATAAAGTTGTATTCCTTAATATGCTCAGAAACTGTGTCGACTTTAAAAGAATATAACATAAAATGGCATTAAGATACAAAACATGAACAACAATACAAAAACCTAACAGGACAACTCCGGATAGATAAGTTTAATCATAATCATATGGAGAAAAATTTCGGAAAACAACAGGATTTTTTTAAAAATCAAATCAAAATTTCAAAAATCAAATATCGCAGTAAAGGCTAGTTATGTTGTCAGTCAAATACTGGCAAAAAAATGAAACCCTTCGCGGATGGAGCGATGATAAAAGAATGTCTGACTGCTGTCGCAGAAATAGCATTTCCTGAAAAAAAAAAATATTTCAAACATTAATTTATGAAGATTCTCCATAGCAAGGAGAATTGAAGACTTGTCTGAGAACATAGCAACAGCGCTTTGTGAACGCATTGCAAAATTCGAATACTGTTCTTTGGCACTTGATGTGAGTTCCGATATTAGCGATACAGCACAGCTGGCTATATTTATACCTGGTGTTGACTTCAATTTTAATATTACCGAAGAATTGTGTTCACTGATCCCCATGTAAGGAACTACAACCGGCAAAGACTTGTACGATGAACTAAAGTCTGTGTTGGAAAATTTTTCAATTTTATTAGAAAAGATTGTGGGTGTACCGACAGATGAAGCACGAGCAATGTCTACTATGGAGGTTGGAGTATCAGGAAGGCTGTTTCAAGACATTAAGAAGGCCACAGGAAGGAAAATATTCATTAACATTAAAAAGATTGAGTACGACAAATGTCACATTACCAATAATTAAATTAATTAATTTTATTAAGTCGCGAGCGTTAAATCACCGCCAGTTTAAAGAATTCCTAAAGGATATAGAAACTGAATATGGCTTATGTGGTTTTTAATACCGAGGTACGTTGGCTTAGTAGAGGTGCAATGCTTAAAAGAGCATACAACTTAAAAAGCGAAATACAATTGTTATTGGATATGTTATTGGATATGACTTCCCTCATTTTGGTAATAAAGAAGGGATGTGCGACTTTGGGTTTCTTATCGACATGACCCAGCATCTCAATGATCTTAATATTGAACTTCAAGGCAGAGGACTGTTTATTCATAACTTTTATGATAAAATTCAGCGATTTGAGTGCAAATTAAAATTGTGGAAACAGCATCTTTTGCAGAATAATATGTCTCACTTTCCACATTTAGAAAAAGAAAACGGTACCACTTCTCAAAAATACGCACCATATATAAACATTTTAACCAACGAATTTCAATTACGATTCCAAATGTTCAAAACTGAGATGACAGCGATTTCACTAAAAATGTTTTCCGCACCATTTGATATCATTGTGGTTACAGTTCCCAAAGAGTTTCAAATGTATGTTTCTTTCAGTAAACAACGAAAACTTTTATAAGTATGTTTGCAAACAATTATTTTCAACCATGAAATTCATCAAAAACGACCACCGATCAAAACTAAGTGATGCACGATTAGAAAGCTGCGTACGTGTAGCCATCTCATCAATTCCAGCTGATATCGATCAGCTTGTATCGAAAAAACAGTGCCAAATTTCTCACTAAAAATACTTGCCTTTTTTGCATTAAAATCTGTGTGTGAAATCTTTATTTCTTTTTAATTTTTTATTTTTTATATTAATGTTTATTATAAATAAAATTTTGTAAATTATTAAAAAGCGTTACTTTATGCAAGGTATGATCCTAAGCATACGGCGCTAAATGTTAAGTTATGGTTATTTTATAACATCAAATATCGGTTGCAAACATCTCCTCAAGCACCAGGTTTTAACCCCATAGTGGGATTTAATAGAGCGTAAAATCCGCAATCATAATATAACCTCAAAATAAATGCAGAAAAACGTTATTATGGAGGAATGGACTAAAATCAATGTCAAAACGATAATCATAATATAACCTCAAAATAAATGCAGAATAACGTTATTATGGAGGAATGGACTAAGATCAATGTCAAAACGACTCTTGGAGGTTCTACAACGCAAAGGATATTCCACTGGTGTCTAGTAATAATTATAAGTTATAAAATATACGCATTTTTTCTAATAAAATAAGTAAACTATAACTTAACATATTGATAACAACCTTATTAAAAAATAAATGTAAAAGTTTAAAAAATATTGGTAAACAGCAACTGAGTTCTTCGTTTTAGTAATATTTTGTTGAAATAATAATTACTTAATAATAATTACTTAATAATTAATCTTTTGTTGAAATAATAATTACATATGTATGTATGTATTACATTGTTTTAAGTGAACATAATTAATGTTTACAATTAAAACAACGAAAAATTTACTATGAAATATATGATTATTTAATGAAAAACCTAAAAAAAATTTGTGACTGATATAGAATGATCGTAATTTCTACATTAACACCTGTAGAGTACAGCAACAGACAAATCGTCAGATAAATATCTTTTAGATGTGTTACGTCGCGTATAATGCGACTCAGATGAAGGAAAGGATTTTATTAATGTAGGATATGCCGAACCACAAAAATCAAACAATAAATAAGACGTCTTTATACTTTCACAGTCAGTTTATTATTGTGTTATCCTCTTATGTCTAAAAGCTTAAAGACGAATGCTTACATCGACATACTTAAGTTATATTTGTATAAAAGAGACAGACAGTTATAAAAATGATCGAGAAAATACATAGATAAATATTCGGATAACAAATACCGTTATCCTACGCTACGTCAAAAGAAAATGGATAGAATGAGGAATACATAATAAAGATGGCGTAGCCAACTATGTTAGATTTAAAAGTTGAACGTCATGATTAAAATATTGCCTACATTAAATCAATCTGTTTACTATTAAAGCTGACAGTTTTTTTATTTGGGTATTTTCCATTTACATAGATCGCTTGGTTAAATGTGCCATGTCCTTCAATTTATTTTTTCTTAATTAATGTTTTTATAAACGGTCGCTTTCACATAAAGTTAGCTTTAATCATTTTTAAAACACTAAAACCCTTTGACCGTTTATTTCTAAATAGTTTTTATATATATTCAACATGCTTATTTTTTAACGTGGTTTTAGGTGTATGTATTTCAATAGGTCCTGCTGTAAATGTTTGTCGCCAATAATACGCTCCCAGCTCGAATAGCAAGATAAGACACAGTTTTTTCCGCTGAAAACAACATATGATTTTCTTTCATTGATTAACTTTTTCGCTGCAGAAACATTGAAATTTGCTTTTGCTTCTAAATTAGTTTCCTGTACTTAACAGGTTCGTACTGTGCTATTAAGTTTGATTATAACTTGTCACTTACAAAGTGAGTTAAATTAGCTACAAAAGTTATATTCTTTTTCTGAAAAGGGTTTAGTGTTATTATAAGATATGAACGTTAAACTTTAATTTATCGATTGTAGAAACGAAAATTATGCTTTTAAAAGAAAATAATATAATTTAGTTTTTTCCTTTCCCCTCCACATTTCAAAACACCATTTACAAACATTTGATATCCTTTGGGTCAATATGACCCAACAAGCGATATTGCAAGTTTAATTCCTCTTTACAATTTTTTTCCTATTGAATATAATTGAACTAATTTCATATTCATTTAGAATCATCGATCAAAAATTTTTTCGGTAAAATAATCAATAAAATCGCTTTCATTGAATACTTTTTTATCAAAAATTTTATTATTCTCAAACTATGAAATGAAAAAACCTGAAGACATATTTTTCGAGCAACAATGAGTCTCAAGCGATTTGCGTGCATATCAAATTACCAACGGTTTGAAGAGAAGAAAGAAGATTTCGTGACAAACTAGCACCGATAAGAAACGTTTGGGACAAGTGAAGTAATGAGGTCAAAGTTTTTTACAATCCACATGAAAACGTTATTGTAGATGAACAATTGGTTCCATTTCAAGGTCGGTGCAGTTTCAGACAATATATTTCATCAAAGCCCGCCAGATATGGCATAAGAATTTGAGCACTTTGCGATTCCACAACTAAATATGCCTGGAATATGGAGGTGTACACAGGCAGAGTAAGAAATACATAGCCAGAAAAAAATCAAGGTGAGACTTTTGTACTTCGTATTACATTAGTTATATTTTCATACTTTCAATTTAGGTGAGAAAGTGCTGCTAACATTATCAGACCTTCTGCCAAAGGGTTGTACAATTACATGTGATAATTGATGACAAAAAAACCTAACATAATACACCATGTTGAAGCACCTGACCAAATTGTTGCTAAATATTTCCTTATTTTCAAATATGATAGATTTATCAGCATATAACTCTTGCGTCATATGGACTGATATGAATCCTGGCTCGAATTCCAATAAAAATTTCAAATGCTGGCTTTATCTGGTAAAATTGGCAGATCAGCTAATAATGGAGCATATTTTGCGAAGAACGATTTTTCCACATGGACCATCAGCAAGAAATCTTGTTAAAAATATTCAAGAACAAAATGATCGCACAGGTGCCTCGCAATGTTCTATACAAAATACATACACATACATAAATGGCTTTTACAACCCGTCTACCGAATTTCGGCTTGCACTTTTGCACTTTTGCTTAGCGCATGCCTTCACCAATAGGTCACACCCATTTCGGATAGGGTTTCCTCGACCTGATCTCTCCATCGTAGATAAGGGCGTCCTCTACGCCTACGCAAACTGACTTCCACATCAAACGCTCTTCTTGCTGGAGCATCTTCATCCATTCGAACGACATGTCCTAGCTAGCGTAGCCGCTGAAAGTTGATTCGCTGAACGTGACGTTGAGAAACTCCTGCAGCTCCGTCAAGATTGGAAGGCAACTCTCAGAACCTTTTGAGACCGTGCGAGGTTTTAGACAAGGCGACCCCTTATCGTGCGATCTCTTCAATTTCTTCATGGAGAGCGTTCTGCGGAAGGCGGGTGTACTTCGCAGCGGCACCATATTTTACAAAAGTATCCAGCTCCTTGCATACGCTGACGATATTGACATCAATGGGCAGCCAATCGAGATGTCACTGCTGCTTTCAGTCCCATCGAAAGAGAGTCTACCAAAATGGGTTTAACGGTAAATGAGGCCAAGCCGAAGTATATATTGTCGACAAGTAGGGATGTGCGGCGTATTGGCTCCCAGGTTGCGATCGACAACTATACATTCGATGTGGTCAATGAATTCATCTATATAGGCACTGCTACTACCGACAGTAACGATATCAGTCTTGCGGTCAAGCGTGGAATCACCCTTGCCAACAGGTGTTATTATGGTCTCAATCAGCAATTGTGTAGTAGAGCCCTCTTTTGCGCGACGAAATTGACACTTTACAAGTCGCTCATCCTCCCTGTTCTTCTTTATGGGTCAGAAACATGGACATTGTTACGAACCGATGTAGCTGCCTTGGGTGTATTCGAGAGATAAGTTCTACGGAAGATCTTTGGTCCGTTGCGGTTACAAAATACCCAGTACAAATTCACCATCGTCCAGTAATTCACCAAAAAAATTAAATTTTATATTCAGCCATTTTTTGAAAAAAAAAAAAAAATATATATATATATATATATATATATATATATATATATATATATATATATATATATATGTATGTATGTATTTTTAATCATTGCTCAGGAAGGGCTTGTCTATTCAAGTTTTATTTTTTTATTATACTAAATAAAAAACAACAAAACAGATAAATTTCGTATATTAAATAAAGGATCTTAGGAAGGGCACATATCCAAGGGATGCAGAAGGGTACATATTCAAGGGATCAGTCTGTCCCTTTCTTAAGCCAAACTTTAAGGGGCTGTAACTTTCATATTTCAAAAAAGATTTTTATGACATTCGAAGAATTTTATTAAGAAGGTGTTTCTCTATTATATTAATTCTTTTCATCATCAGTTTTTGCATTCTAACATTATTAATTGTTTAAAATGGTCACGTTTTTTTGTTTTTATTGTTTACATTTTGTTTTTCTTGGAATCACCGTAAATTAAAAAGGCTACATAAAGTTTGTTTTCTTCACGCCGATAAGTATGTTTGTTTCGTTTTTCAGATCGATAGTTGGCAACTCGTGTATAGAGTTTTTTTTATCGGCTAATGTGTCACCTCATTTGACAGCGAGTGTACTATAGACATCTAAGTTTTTTTTGTGTCGTAAACGTTAAATAAATGAAGTAAAAAGGAAATATATGTACATAAGTATATAATAAAAAATATAATTTGTATAGTAGAAAAGGAGTTAATTAAATTTGAAAATGTCAGCAACGGATCAAATGAGAGCTATGCTAGATCAATTAATGGGTACTACACGCAATGGTGACGATGGGCGAGGACTGAAGTTTTCAGACCCACGAGTATGCAAGAGTTTTTTATTAGACTGCTGTCCTCATGATATTCTTGCGTCCACACGTATGGACTTAGGAGAATGTCCCAAAGTGCACGACTTAGCTTTTCGGGCAGATTATCAAAACGCTGCAAAGTCCCGAGACTATTATTATGACATAGAAGCCATGGAACACTTGCAAGCGTTTATAGCAGATTGTGACCGACGAACGGAAGCTGCAAAACAGCGTCTAAAAGAAACGCAGGAGGAGTTAACAGCTGAAGTAGCCGAAAAGGCTAACGCAGTACATGCTTTGGCTGAAGAAATTGGCAAGAAACTGGCAAAAGCTGAAGCTCTGGGAGAAGCGGGTGAAGTTGAGGAGAGTATGTCTCTTATGAAAGAAATTGACGAGTTGCGAGCAAAAAAAATTAAGGCAGAACATGAATATCGAACGTCGATGCCGGCATCTACATACCAACAGCAGAAGTTGCGCGTTTGCGAAGTTTGCTCCGCCTATCTGGGTATTCATGACAATGATATTCGATTGGCAGACCACTTTGGCGGTAAGTTGCATTTGGGTTTTTTAACCATAAGAGAGAAATTAGCAGAATTGGAGAAGACAGCGGGTCCACGCAAAGCAGAATTGAAGCGAACAGGCAAAATACATGAACGCGATGATGACAGATCACGTTCTCGATACTTTGTTGGTGGTCGTGAATTGGATCGTCGTTCACGCGTTCATAGGTCTCGTTCTCGCGAACGTCGCCGAGCAGAAGGTCCTGGCACTACAAATCGGTCTGATCGTAGAGAAAGGGAACATCGAGAAGATTCAGATAAAAGTAGAGTCAGTGGAAGGGCATCTTCTGATCGTAGAAGGTCCCGGTCACGCTCTCGTGGTCGTAGCTTCAATTCCCGGCGAAGATCTCATTCTCGTGACCGCCATCGTCGTTAATTTCAAAGCAATTACACTAAATAATTGCTGGTTATGTCGAACAGGTACTTTTCTTTTAATTGCAGTATATGTTAACAAATTTTGTTTAATTTAAATTTTTTTGACAGAACGCCAGATTAGACATCCAGCATTAGCACAGCAGAAGTAAAGTGCTTAAATTGGATATTTTCGGTGAATAAAATACCCCTATATGGCACGTATGTAAATTTCGAATTATTTTTAATTCAAGCTGTCTAATAATTCTATATTTAATTTTCTAAGCAAAAACAATATATTTTCTTCTTAGATATAGTTGTATTTTTCTAATGATATTCAATATTCTAAATAATTGGACATCTTACTATTTTTTTTTTTTTTTTTTAATTACGTTGTAATAAAGCACAATAACTTTTCTTTAGATTATAAAAGGAAATCGATGAAAAATGATTTGATGCATATAAAATACAATCCAATTTTAGGTATGTAGAGGTTACAAATATTTTTATTTAATTTAATGTATGACCGTCACATTAATGGACTTAGACAATTCGGCACATTCACTGGTTGAAAGTTTGACCTTAATTAAAGCTGACTTTTGGTAAGGAATTTAGAAGATGTAAAAGAAACGTAACCAAACTTTGTCATTTCAGCAATCTAAATTTCAAGCATACATACATACATATGTATATGTATTATTTGTCGAATTTTTTCAAAGATTGATAGTTTAGTTGTTTGGTACGTATATAAAAATCAGATTGTGAAGTAATTCCTAAAATGGTGAGCCAAAAGCTTTAAATAGTTAGTTTATATTTACATATTAAAACAAAAGGTTTCAGCTATTTGTTTCTTTTCGATACATTTTACAGCATGTCTGAGCTAAAAAATAAAATCAGTTTTAGATTTTTCTTCCGTTTTCGCCGTTTGGTATGTACACACAGTGTTGCGATACTCAAGAATATGCCAAATTGTGAGTATATAGATTTTTTTTTTTTTTTTTGTTAAATAAAAAAATATGTGGACACTGACAATATATTTTGGGTATGTATGTACGTTATATTTACCTTTAAAAAATATGACTATACTATAAAGCCTAAAATGGACACAAATATTTTAAGGATTGTTATTTGAAAAATCACATAGACAAGGATGTTGTCATAACAGGGTTTTTGCTTACATACTATATATACACATGCAAATGTAGTAATTTGGTGAAAGGTCATTTGTGAAATCGAAAATTCGTTATCTTCAACTATTTCATTGGTATGTATGGCTAATTTCATATTTTTGAATAGCAGATGTATTGGTTTTCACATATCATTTTACGTGAGTACATACTTATGAATATCTTAAATTTAACCATAATAAATCAAACTATTAATTATGTATATACACTATTGGACAAAATAAAGTACAAATTACGTTTTTTATATTTCATCAAAAAGGGCACAAATTCACTCAATATTATTGTTAAAAAACTATTTGAATTTATCAATTTCGTTTCCATTTCAATATAAAAAACAAAAAACATATATATTTAAATTAAACTTTTTCAGCAAAATAACAAATCAAAATGTTTATTTTGTCCAGTAGTGTTACTATGTATGTACGTATAACTATGTGTACTATGTATGTACGTATAACTATATAGTTATACATGTATATACGAATTTTTTATATTTTTTGTTCTAAAAATATTCCGTTTGGTGCTCTGAATTTTTTATGCATAAAAGTAGACTTACCAGTAATTTTTATTTCTCAAATTATAAAATTATTTAAATAAACTCGATGTACATATATGTTACCAAAAACAAATTGAAATTTTATTTTTGATCAAAATAAGTAAATTTATTAATTGTTCGCCTTAAAAATAATATAAATTAACAATATCGTTGGCTTTCTAATCGCAGAAATTAATATCTACCTTAAATTTGATTTCAAATCGCGGAAATAATCATATTAAAATTATGATTTTTTGTTAAAGTTTAAATCGCTTTAAATCGTTCGTTATTGCTGAAAATACATGCAAGAATATTAAAAACAATAAAAAAATTACGTGTATTAGATAAAGTGAAACCTAACGTAACCAAAATGCATTGCAAAAGTTTGCTTTTATGTACATTCTGAAATCAGAATAAAACAAATTTATTGGTTCCTTTATGACACATTTTTTCGATGTTTCGTATTGCAAACATTGTCTATCTCATATTCGTGACTTAATTCCTTAAAAAATCTTTTAATCAGATATAATAATTAAGACGCTTATAATCCATGTCAAAAAATGTGTTTTCCTCCAATTTATAAAATGTTTAATAAACAATGAGTTTAATAAACCAAAGTAATTTTATATGAACAACTAATAGTTTTCTTATAGATTTTATTTAAAAATAAAGAGTTCCGCGATCTATTTATTATTTCAATTTACAATATTTAGAGACTATTAAAAAATTCTATATTTTAAGAAAAACTAGCCATGTTTTTATAAGCTCGTAGATGCATTTGGAAAAGTATAGTGTTATATAATAATTGTATTCACAAAAACGGAATATACTGTTTAAAACAGAAAAATATAATTCGATTACTTCAGTAACACAAATACTTTTAAGTACTTATTAGTTTTTAAATTCAAGTAACAAACATATTTCGATATTCTTGAGATATTTTAAGATTAAATTTTTTCAGCAATTCGAATGATAGTTCAGATTTTAAGTTTATGTTGTTTTTATTTGAAGCATTTATAATTTAAAAAGTACGTAATCTTTCATGTGGTAGCGAATGTAGCAGGTCCATTCTTAGATACGAATATTTTTAAATAATATTATCATCATTAATTAAATAATAATTTAGATGTCAAAAATTAGTTTAAAAATGTTACAAAAACACAAAGGATACAGATGGAAATACTTTAAAATCAGTTTTTAGATTTATTTGTTTAATAAATATTATTTGTTACAAATTTTATAATGGAAAATTTTAATAAAGTCTACAAAAGATTAAAAAGTGTATTTATTTATTAGTTTTTTTTTTTTAACAGGTAAATACTTTATATTAAAAAATGTATATCAAGGAATTATATTTAAACAACTTAAAAGTTACCGTAAAAACTGACTTGGAATCGATATAAATCGTATATTATTTTGGGTCTATCTAAATGATTTTACTAGACATTTCAATTATATCTGTGTTACGCATTCACCACTAACATACTCGATTCGAATCGAATTTTTCTCCGATTGGATATTTTGAGTTTCGATTGTATATATTCTGCATTAGGATTGTGGCTACATTTTTCTAAGTTGTTCATTTTGTAACAGAGATTCATTAGATTTTTGTTTTAGTCCAAAATGTATGATTCGGTTATTTATTTTTATTAAATAAAAAATGGAAATATACAAAATACAAAAAAATATATATATAAAATTTTAAGTTTTTATTACAATTTGCTTATTTTTGTTTCTTTTTCATACGTTCCTTTACTTTTGAGACATTCTTTTTTTTTGGAATACCAATCTTCGATCGATATGTAACTGAGTTTGTTGCGGAGAGGTGTCGAACGCAATAGTCAAGAAAATGGAGAATAGTTTAAGATATTTTGACAGGTGGAAAATAAAGGTTAATGATAGTAAGACTGAGGTTAAATTATTTCCATACAATAGATCTCTGGAATGTATTCCTACCAGAAATATATTCTAGGGGAGTACTGGTCCCACTAATGATGTTAAATATCTAGGAGTTATTTTAAATAAAAAGTTATCTTTTAAACAGCACGTGGAACTTACTTAACAGGAGATCTAAGCTTAAATGTAGGAGTAAGATCCTTTTGTGCAAGATGTGTATTCGGCCTATTATGACCTATACGTGCCAGGTTTGGTTTTTTTAAGCTTATAAAACAGAAGAAAATTGCAGATTATCCAGAATAAAAATTTGAAGATAACGTATGGTCTAAACCCCAGATGTTCTACAGATTTGCTGTACAGCAACTTTAACCAAGTAATAATTGAATCAATTGCAAGGGAACAGACTGTCATTCAACAAAAAGTGCATGCCGTCTACATATATAATGAGAAATTTGCTAAATGCTTACTAGGTCTCTTTTTTAGTGAACATTTTGCTTATTATAATATTTGAAGTTTGTACAAGGTTTTTTAGACAACTTTACCTCAATTCTGTTGTTAGTTTTGTTATGTAATTGTAATGTAATATATTTTTTTAGAAAAGAGATTTCGATAAAGTTTATTATAATAATAATAAAATGTAACTGAATCCAGAGACGTAATCAAAACACAGAATAGGGGCGATTGTCAGTTCGGACGATATTAAAATTTTAATTTTGGCTGCTTATTTAGATGGATTGGGCTAATTGAATTAACTTAATCGCCAGGATGTAATACCAGTGATATCCTTCTGAGTCTAAATTTTGTTGTATATATAGAAGATAAACAAAAACTATTCATTTTCCGATATCTCAGAATTCATAAGTTTAAAAAATTAAACACTGTGCAATGCTGCTTATTGTGCATATAGATTTGCTTAATAAAATTAACTGAAAAAAAAAAAAAAGAGGAAGAGATATTAGAGTATATTACTTAAATGTTTGCTGTCTGCTTCAGATTTTGACCTATTTTTAAGCTAAAACAATAAATTAAAATTAATTGTGTTTAGTGTTTACTTACAAAAGTGTATGAAAGCATATTTAAGTTTTAATGAGACCGAACCGAATAAGTTGTTTAAAATATAGCATTCATATGTATTTTGTATTTTAGCTCATTTTAATTAGCAAAAACAAAATTATATTAGAATTTTAAAGGTAAAATATTGTTAACATAATTAAAACAAAAAAAAAATAAATAAATAAATAAATAAACAAAAAAAATAATTAAGAAACGCGTTCACAATTATTATACGTTTATAAATAAAAAAGAAAGAAGATAAAGTATTAAAACATCATTGTTATTAGATTTGATTTCGAATTATTATTTTTGCTAAGAAGATTACAAATAAGACTGTTTCGGCTAGTTATACATAAAAAACATTGCAACATAATATATGTATGTACTATGTATGACTTTTATTAAATCTTGTAAAGGGAATAATAATGTTAGATCTACTAAATAATATTGGATACCTTGACAACAAACATTACATAATAATAATATTGTAGTAAATAGTATTTTCTTAGTAATTACAGCAGCAAAAATTTAACAAAATATTATTACAATAAAAGTAATTAATAAACGAATGAAAAACTTATTATCAGTAAGTACAATAATGGAAAAGGCCACATATTATTTATGTCTATTTAGTATTCGTTGTTGTACATTAAGATTAATATATTCAATGACAGCATAATCCAATAGAGATTTTAGAAATATAAACGTTTAGAAAAACGTATATTGTTGTGTGATGCATGTTCAGTTATGTGTTTAAAATTTAACTATTAATCAACGCCTGCAAATCCTTGGCTGCCTTCTATAGCTTTGATTAATTTATCCTTCAGTTGCAAGTAACCTTCATATGGTGGCAAATCCAAACGGTTAAAACTGAAATAACAGTCATTAGTAGAACAATTATAAATATTAAAGCGCAAATACACTTACCAAGTATGAGCTCGAGGAAAATTGTTGGGTGTACCCCACTTTTCTATTGTAAACATTTGAGGGCCATTCGAACCATACAATTCCTTAAATCCATTCATTGGTACTCGAGACGTACCAGTTACGAACTGCAGTAAACGAGATCGCATTTCGTTTGAGAAGGAGAGAACAGCACGCCAAAACCATTGGATAATTATATGATTTTGATGGTAGTCACCTTTATACAGTGTATTTTCACGCCAATCTTTAACATCTATATTTTGTATACCGCACATTAACAACTCCAGCTCATGTTCGTCAAATATCTTAATCAAATTTAAGGGAATGATAGAACCAAATCCATCTAGAAAGGCAGTCATTTGTTCTTTAACACGTGCCACAAATCGCCATTCTATGACAAGCCTTAAAAACATACTATGCATTAAAATAATTCTTACGACAAATAAATTTAAAACGAACGTACTTTATATACTCGTCTTTGTTTTCATTCGTCACTTCAATATTTGCCCCTTCACCTTTTAATTCATGTTGACTTTTTTGGCCAAAAGTATCTTCATCTACACAAAATGTAAGCTCCAATTGACGAGGATCATTTTCTTTTATCCACATCAGTGAATTATAATATTCCGTATCAACCGATTCCATATCTTTGAGATCAATTGGCTTTTGTAACATCATTTTGTAAAAAGGTCGAATAAAAAAAGCATCAAGCAATTTTCCATGGTATACCGCCATACCAGCAATACGACCAATGAATCTAACGATGTCATAATTAAATGTTTGCATAAATACTCACAATTATTACATTCTAATGCTTACTTGAAATAGTGTAAGTGGTCTTCATTACACAAGCCACTGCCATTATTAATTTGCAATGTATAATTGTCCATAGCTGAATACTCAAAAAGCCCATAATACGGATTAAACATTTCTTTAGAAAGTAAATAAAACCATTCCCTAGCAAGGCCACCATAATCTAAAATAAAAACATGGTAAATATTAATGCCAAAAAGCATCGCAAACATTTGTCTTCTGTTTAAAATAACAAACAATTTTTATATGTTTTGTTCGATTTGATGATTTATAATAACTTTGTAATATATTTACCTAAACCTGTCTCTCCTTCGAATTCAACCCATAATTTTGTTTTTAATAAATCAGTTTTAGTTACTTGGCTTATTATTCTATACGAATCCTCAAGAATAGATGATCTTCGGACTCTAATTTCAAATTTATTTGGTACATTTGTCTAACAAAAAAAAAACATATATTTATATAAATCGAATTACAACTGCAACATCAATGATTCCTACTTACAGGTTTTCTAAGATGACTTTTAAAGTATTCATATTTTTGTTTATAGTCTCTAGAATAGGGGACGGCTTGACCAGCGATATTAGGATTTGAAAGTCTCGGATCTTCCCACTGTGTTGTTCGAGTATCTATAAAAAGTAAATAATAGTGGACATAAGAAAAACTATTGTCTGAAATAAAACTATCAACTTACTGTGATCTATGTAGAACACTCGACCATCTGTGTGAACTCTCTCTTCCCAACCTTCAGGCAAGGGACCTAAATCATCTTCGACACGGCGAGTTTGATTTGGCATAGGACTGGCACGACCATTTCGTGGATCTATCCAAGTAGTTCGTCTAGCAGCATGATCAATAAAGAATGTTCGTCCATTTGGAGCTACTTGCATCGACCACCTGGGTGGTAAGGGCTCTTCCTCTGCACTAATATTTGTAGACTTTATAAATAGAATTTTTTTTTTTTTTCAATAGCACACTTCTATAAATTATTTAAATCTTACTTGTTCTGGAACAGCTACATTATTTTCTTCAACTGAGTTTCTTCTAGTTGATGAACCTGATGTTTGTGAGCGATTTCCGCTATCAGTTTGATCACCTTCATCATTCTGTCATAAAATTTTTATAAATACAATAAAAAAATTATATGGAAAATGTAACAAAATTGTATTTAAAGTCAAGCGTTACGTTATAATAACTTATCAGAGCCAAAACAGTATACATAAACATAATACATAAAATAATAAAAAATAATAAATTGCATTTTTATTTGGAATGCATATTAATATTAACAAAAAAAAGTATTTTTTTAATTTTAATAGTTCAATAACATTTTTTAACTAAAATGTAAGTCATAAACTTTTAAATTGGGATATTACATTTTGTATATTATGTACATTTACTAACAATGGCCGTAAATTTATTTTAAATTACTTGTGAGGAGGAAGGGCACTAAGACATAATTAAATTCAGACGACTAACTCAAATCTAAAAAACATATTTTTTACCAACATTATTTTACTATTAATAAAAGTTATTTGATCTTTAACTCGAATTAAATTAAATTTGACCCCGAAAGGGTTAATGAATGTTATTTATATTGAATGTCTCAATAATAAAAAATAAAAATAAAACAATTTAGAAATAGTACGATTGTAATTAAGGATTTTACAATATAGCAAATACGTAAAAATATTTTGGGCTACAATGTATATTGACGTATATAAAATATAAAAGAGTTACAAAAATCCGCTGTAAGTACAAATTTGTTTCGTAAATATCGTAACCATATTCGCCATTGGAGTTATTATTTTTGTTATAGCAACGCGACCGGCAATGTTGGTCATCGACAAAGTGTATCAGTATATCCTTATTGCAACGAATTGGCATGCCTACATTGTCTTCACTTTCTGCAGTATGATTTTGTAATAAACCACATTCGCAACATTGATTATTTGGATTGTAAAAAACCTCACATTCGCTTTCACTACTGGAGCATGATCTAGATGAGCTATCTCCGCTATAACATCCACTAGGAGTCTTATTTGTATGATGTTTAAATGAATAGGAATTTTTTTCAGATATAAGCAGATAGATATGTTATTTATTTTATCGTAATTATTTTTGTTAGCAGTTACTCTTAAAACAATAATTAGAAATACAAGTTAATCCTTTCGCTGTCAAGCCCAGAGTATATAAATCTGTTTAATTGTCATTTTTAATAATATATTGAAAGTTGTACGAGAATACTCGTCTTTAGCATTGTGCAACGTGTTGGCCAGACGAATATTCTCGTCCTTGGCAGCGAAAGTGTTAAAAGAACTACGTCTTTCAGTATGAGATATCCTACTGCAACTGAAGAACACTAGTCATGAATAAAAAAATAAAATAAAAAGTGCAGCAAATCGAGACCTTACTAAACGCGTCGAGATATTGCTATCATTTAGAAGTGGCTTTCTCAACATTCAATTAACCGATTAGTAGACATGGCACTTTGAATTGTCAAACTACATACTTATATTTTTAAGAATCTTTCAACAGCTTCATACTGACGGCGTTTCCAGGCATATGATTTCAACGTTAACAAATGAAATGATAATAGCACATGAAAATTATAAAATGGGCTCATTTAAGTGCCATATTGCACTTTCCTGTAATGGGTTAATAACAAAGCACAAACAAGCACTTAATTTTCCCGTTTCAATTAATTTCGGTTGAGATTTTTAAACATTACCAGTGTTCGGCACACGAACTCCCGGTATGTTATAGACATACGACGTGAACGTAACAAAAATTTATAACTAAAAGCAAAGAAATGATACTTATTCTTTCACAGAATGAGTACACTCGAAGTGTTTTTGCAAGTCAGAAACAAATGATAAGTTAATCTGTTAAAGTAGCACAAGAAGTTAAATGTATTTATTTATTACCTTTTCTTGTATAAGATACTCCTAACATTTTCCATAACCTTTTTAACGGCATTTTCATTATATTTTGCCATATTTCTCCAAATGTTTGATTGAAAATCATTATCTGAATCAGACGGAGCATATTACTATTATTTTTTGTACAAAACATATGTTTTCTTTTGATATCAGTTTAAAACAATTTGTCCAAGATTGATCTATTTTTTACTACATATACCACCTTGATCAAAAAGTTCGCAGAATTTATTCAGAAAATTAAAAATACAAGTTTATTCATCTAAATATATATTGTCCTCTTCAAAGTAATCCCCATCACCTGCAAAAGTACGCCAACGCTTGATCCATCAGTGCTTCCTGCATTATTTCCTCTCGGCAATTGGACAGAAATAACTCAGAGGGAGCCAAATCAGGTGAATTCGGTGGCTGTTGGATGGTATTTGTTACGTTTTTCGCCAAAAAATTTCGAATAATGATGGCACTGTGCGATGGTGCGTTATCATTGTGCAAAAGCTACGAGTTTTCTGCACACAATTCTGGTCTCTTTCGGCGAAATGCTTCACGCAAACTTCGTGGTTTTTTATCTCGGCTCATTTGGTGAACCATTCACTTGCCTGATGTCTGGATTGCGTGTCGTACTCATAAACCCACGTCTCGTCTCCAGTAACGATCCTTTTGATAAATGTGGGATCAGATTCAGCCTAACAAATCATGTCTTGCGACCTCAACGCGGTCTCTTTTTGTGCATGAAATTGAGGTCTTTTAGCACTAACTTTGCTGCTACAAAAGGGAAGCCCAAATCATTAACCAAAATGTTTTTGACGGATCCATAGGCAATGTTCAAGTCCCCCGCTATCTCTCTGATGGTTAATTTGCGGTTATTGACCAACATTTCACGACCACTTTTGAACCGATCCTGCAACTGGTAAACGACCGTTCTTTAGGGAGTCATTGCCGAAACACTTTTCCAACATTTCCAACGTTAGCGCACTACTAAATCCGTTTTTTATGCAAAATTTAATACAAGTTCGTAAAATTTTAAAAAATCGCCAACACACAGAGGTAGATGTACTCTTGGCTACGTAGCTTTTGCAAATGTCAAGCTATGGCGCTAAGATTTAGCGGGAATATCAATATCAGACAACTTAAAAAGAAAAAAAGAAAACAAAAGGGGAACGATGGGACCGCCACGCGGGGGTATTCCGGGAACTTTTTTATCAAGGTGGTACAATATTTTTAACTAACGAAGTCTAAGGTAAAGTCAGAAAACAATTTAAAGTTACAAATCAAAACTGAGATTTGAATTTAACTTTTCACCAAATAAAATTATAAGAATGTAATATATTAATTCCCATAACATTCCATGAAGGACATGGGGGCACTTCTCTGTCAATGAACTGCATCCGATTCTGTTTTTAGACCCATTGAAAGGGGGACCTACAGTTTAACGTCGTTAACGTTTCAATAGTAGTAATACTCATAAACAGTTACTCGCTAATGTTATGTGGTCATACCGCTGTTGAAAAACTTTTTCTTTTTTCAGGTGTTCTGGCCTTGAAACGAAGAACTTCTGGTTGGTAGGCGGGTGTCTTACCTACCATACCACAGCGGTACATGGGAATGTAAACTAATCATTTAAAAAATGCAGATTAATTTACATATTTGCATAATTTTTTAAATAGTTAGATCCTTTGTTTTATAACAAAATTTAATTTAATTAATTTCCCGATTTAACTACAATACTTACCGTCCTCCTATTTGTTTCTGAATCATCCACACTTATATGAAAACGTCTTTGAAAATCTGATGCTGCAGCTTCAACATTAACATTTGAGTGGTTAGTATTTAATCTTAATTAAAATGAGAATGGCCAACAATGTTAAACAAAATAGTCAAAAGTACATTAATTTCTAACTTACATTGTTGGTCGTTCCCATTGAGTAGTTCTAGCCGTGTGATTGACATAATAAGTTCTGCCGTTAGCATCTTGACGTTCTTCCCATCCAGGTGGAAGTAATTCATTTCCGCCATTTATATTGAATGAATGCTGATTTATAGCCATTGCAAATTATTATATCAAAATTTTGTATAATATTTATCTACCTGAGTTGCTCCAGTAAGAGAAACATTCTCAACATGCTCCCAGTCGCCGGAATTAGAAGTAGAATCTGCCGGTTCTCGTTGTTCGTGTATAAAAGCATGGTATATTTCTAATGTTCCCCTTATTCGTGACTTCGCACTAGTTTTAAAATTATAAATAAGTATCAAAAATATATTGTATAAACAAAAATGGTTATATCTTATAATAATAGACAAAAAATGCGTAAAACTACTAAAAAAAAAATAAAAAAAAATTATAATTAATTTTAGCTGTCTTTGGAAATGTTTGCTTACAAGAGAATAAAGTTTTCAGGCACGTTGCCATTAACTAATATTCCTTGTAGTAGTTCTGACAGTATTTAGCTACTATCTTATCAGGATTGAGAAGCAGTTGATTTTAAAGCTGAAATTCTTTCTAAAAAGTATGATACTGACACTGATTTTCGAATGTTTTTGTATTACTTGGAGAAAGATATAATTATGAACAAATGTCAATTGTAACGAAAAACATTTCCAAATCGCCACCGCTATAAAATGATGCTTTTTACGTGTACTAAAAGATTTAAAAATACCAGTTTTATACGCACGAGGTAAAATATGCTAAAATGTTTAATTGGTTTTATTTGGCCTACCACAGTTGGGTAAGGTAAGGTCTAATGTAATGCGATTTATCTAATCAAGTTTGACCGTTACCAGGTATATTTCTTCCGAATGGAGAAAACCACTAAAAGGTAACAAGCGCAAAAGTATGCAATATATGTATATAGGGTTGAAAATTGTAATCAAACTGGTAGTGTTGACAGTTAACACTATACCTTCTTAAAAAAGAAAAGATACTTTATCGACTAGCTTCTAGATCTTGGACTACCAACAGAAGAACGAATGTTTCGTATTTAAACGCTATTTTGCTCAATTACCAAGGTGAGATCCCCAAAGTAATACATCTAATCTAGACACCAACGACAACTTGTATTCAGAGGCAGTAAATAACAATTGCTACGATAAAAAAAAACTATTAATCCTTTATGAAGACGTTAAATCTAGTTCCAAGTTTGTAGTATGAAGCTTCAATATGTCATATTATTCAATTTGTTTACAGTATGTACGTATAATCCGTTGTAATGGTCAAGGCATTACAATCGAGTCAGCAGCAGAACAGATGGAATATATTTTGCACAAAATAAAAATCGATATCTCTTTGAAACCGACTTGCAAATTTGATGCAACAAACTTTATATGCCCTGACAAGAAAACTGAAACTGTAATTTAATGAAAAGTGCAAAATATGGATGAGTTCTACAACGTCATTTGCAAACTACACTGTTTTTTGCTTTGTAAAAAAAGTATAGGTGCAATATATATTAATTCCCGTAACATTCCATGAAGCAACATGGGGACTTCTTTCAGTCAATGAGCTGCACCCGTATTCTATTTGTTAACTCATTGTAAGGGACCTACAGGTTAACACCGCCTCTGAACGGCAAATGCATTTAGAGAAGTTTTCAATAGTAGTAATGCTCATAACCAGTTACTGGCTAATGTTGAGGTGATACTGCTGTCGAAAAACTTTTTTCTTTTTTTAAGATGATCAGGCCTGGTATTGAACCGAAGACCTTCTGATTGATAGGCGGGTGTCTTACCTACCATACCACAGCGGCACACAATAGGTGCAATATATTTTGACGTTTTGGAATTTACCCATAACCTCTGTCTATTATTTCCTATAACATTTTAAATTTATACAAGATTTGTTAGAAAACTTCTCCTTAATACTGTCATTTTAGTAGTTAATTTAATCATTAAAAATGTTTAGTATTGTAATACTTTTAAGTAAACCCTCATAACATTTTAAATAATTATTTTCTAAATGTTAAAAAATACAATTTATATAAAAAATAAAATATGTATTAAATAAGAAAAAATAAAAATAATTTCAAACAAACATACCCTACTGACCTTCTAGGTCTTAGAGGATAACTTTGCGGTGCTATTACACGCCCCTCTTGTTCAGTTGGCAAGTTTACTAGTGTAAGCTCCACCATACCCAAAAAATCATCACGAGTCAATCTGTTTTCATCAAAAACTTGAAAAACCAATTTATGCTCCGAAGGCTTAACCTTTTTTTTATATTTATAGGTTAATAGTAATCAGAATATCCAATCTTTGTTTTTATCAGTACTTACTCTGAATAAAAATTCTTCATTCCATGTCGGATTAAGTGTCTACATACATTCAAGAGTAGAATAAATAAATGAATATATTAACGAAAATGTTTTTAAGAAAGTTAATAGATATTCGATGGTAAAACTTACTTTTTTCTTTGTCTTTGTCAAAACAGAGTCAATGTTGATATCTCCATTGATTGTATTTAAATCAATTCTCACATATGGATCACTAATAAATTATATTGTTTATACATGTTTAAATTATTTTTTCTTTAAACAATTAAAATCCATCAAATCTATAAAAAATGTATATACCTAGCTCCAAATATATCCTTTTTTGCCAAAGTTTTTCCATTCAAAACAACGATACGCAAGTGACATGTGTCCGAAGAATCATTCTAAAAAGCAAAAAGTTGCAAATATTTTACTCAAAAAATCGATTTATTAAAGTTTTTTTTACAATTTTTTTAACTTCGGAGAAAATATTGAAATTTTGAACAAGAATTAAAACATTATAAAAAACTGAAGATTGAAAAATAAGCGTTGGATGTTTTAAACGTGCATGTGCCTATCTATTACTTTTACTACGATTCAGTTTCTTCTACATTTCGAATTTAAGTTTAAGGAGTTAAGTTTATCAAATTCATCTCACACTTGCAACAGCATTTTACGTTTAATCAAGGAATTGAAAATTTACATTATTATCTGTACATCTGTACTATGTGCTAAAGTAGTGTAATCCTATAAGTAATATCGCTTAGAGCTTTCAAACTACTTTTATAATAAGTTCAAATTTATTTCAATTAATATTTTAAAGGGAGTATAGTATTGTTGGTGGTCTTTTAGATTCATTCAGCTTATACCTACTGTTAATAGAAAAGAAAACTATAAGAAACACATTTTTGAAAAGTTATTTTATCGCCAAAGGTCTTTGCCTGTTCAATTAGGCTTCAATCTGAGGTTTTTTTTCACTGGATATATGTAAATATTAAAGTAAACATGAACAAATAAGTGAAAGAGACAAGGTCAACTTACATCACTGTATCCATGAATTTGTCCTTCAACCAAGGCTTCAGCCATATTGTTTATCATTTATTTACTTAATAGCTTAAAAAATAACACAAATTCTAATAATTTTTTGTTTTTTCGTTTCACTATTTGGCTCTTTTTTAGTTTTCTTGAATATCCATCATGCCTTGCATAGCTTCCTCTTTTAGGTTACAATAACAACCAATAACAGCCAGTAATTAAAGGAAGAGTTTATAACAAGTGTAATCATTCAAAAGTACAAATCAAACTGCAGCAGCAGCAGCAATAGCCGCAATTTTCCTATTTTTCTTTTTGGTGATAAAAATTTTATTCGCCGGAACGTTATTTTTCCAGTGTTCTTTAGTATTCTCTTTAGCTTTACATTCACTGGTTTCAATTAGGTGGATTAAATTTTTAAGCAATAAGGGAAAAACGATTTAATTATTTCATAATTTAATTATGATGACGGAACTTAACATTTTTAACATTGTTTTTTTTTTAAGTAGAAAAAAGTATTCGGTTTTTTTTGTATGACTAATTGTCAAAATCTAATGTACAATAATTGGAATACATTACATATGCAAGTATTTTAACTATTTTGCACGCACGAACACATACATATTTTTTAACTCACAAGCAATTTGATAAGATTTTATTGTTTTTATTTGGATTTAAGATTTTTCAACATACAAGTAGTATATAATTAGCATTTTTATTTTTTATTAATTCGCTGAAATACAGTTTTATGTACATTAAGTTTGACGACTATTTGTAACAATCAAATGAAGCACAATTACAATAATTGAAAATTTATATTTTCTTATTACTCTACAATAAAATAAAACCTCACTCCCGCACCCATACACAAACAAACAACAGTATTATAAATGTCTGTCTGATAGGTGTTCAGCACAATCCGTTACATATAATAGTGCCCTCCTGATTTATGACAGTTAACGCAGCGATGCCAACTGCATTCAATCTAAGAGTCCAAACAGTGTTACCCATTTAACATATATTTTAACTGATGGCAAATTGCAGAATGAATTTTTGTACTTATTGAGTTGGTTTTAGTTTTCTATATAAAAAACACATGGATATAGTTTGAAATATAATGAAAATTATACTCAACAAAATTACAAATTATTTTGAGAAAAATTTTGGATTGTAGAAATTTTGACCGATAGATGCATGCTTATAATTCATATTCTTAAATAAATCAAAATCCTATTCAAGTCTATATAGTTGAAGGTTGCTGTTCTGTAGGTCAATTTATTTTCCTCTATCTCAGTTTTAAGATTGAACCTGTATAGTTTAATCTTCAACCGTTGTCGTTTTAAACTGAGAATCACTTTTCTAAAATTATTTGCATCTAATAAAATCATACCATACATTATTTCATAGTTATTTATGTAAAAGGCCAATAACTGATCGATCTGAATTCAATACAAAGTAAACACCATTTTATGTTGCACGGGCTTAAAAACTATATTCTAATACAAACAACAGAAAAGCAATTGCAGTAACAGGAATGCGAGATAAGTGTGTTGAAAGGTTTCACCACTTCAAAAACCATGCTTGCTTTACTACTTTCACTTATTTTTTTAGAAACGAACTTACCACAGCAGCTAGTGAACGACGAGGAGTATGTCCAATGTTATTACCGTTATCAGCTAAAGAAGGAGCACGGCTTTGTTGACCGGCAACGGAAGCAGCTCTTCGACGCGGTGGCGGTCGTGGACCATCACCACCACTTGAATTTGTCAATAATGAACCATCTGCCAACGAGCTAGAATTCATGGAACGTCTTGACATCTATAAAAATCTAAAAAAATTTCAATTTGTGCATTAAAACTATTTACCTCGTAAAATATTCACTTACAATTTCACTATTTCCTTGTATTAATTATTGATAAATTTATTAATTGTTGCCTCCTTTCTTATTTTACACACATATACATACATAAGTATATATGTATGAAAAAAGCCTGAGTAAGAATGAACAATTGAAAACTACATTTACTAAAAATTCTTCTCGGTGTTACTAGTGGCTGACAAAATAAATATTAAAACAAGCTTTAGTTCTTGACTTTCCTATTTATTTAGATTTTCGCTATAAACATTTATTTTGACAATGTTCTTCAATAATAAAACTATGAACATTTAAAGACATACAGTTCTTAATAATTTTGCAGAATATAGAAAATGATTTAAAAACAACGAGCGTGTGAAGATGCCATGTCCACTCTCTAACAAAGGCATTGCCATACTTGCGTTTATCAAACAAATTTATAACAAAGTTGATTTCAAGTTGCACGCCGCCAAAAAAGTTGAGTTCTAATTTCTTCACATACTGATCCGTGCCAAAATTCATTGTTCATCTCAAATTGGTGACTGAGACAAAGGTTGTATGCAACTTGAAATTAATTTTTTTATTTTCAAGAAATCGTGTTCAAGAAATTAACTACTAATTGGTTATAAGGATTATGATCAGCAGTTTTTTTTCATGAACATAGATAAATTTAAATATTCTATTGAAAGAAACATTTACAATCAAGTTCGTTTTAATTTTTGAATTGTAAGTGTATTAGTAAAAAAGTGGGAATGCATTAAACATTGAAAGACATATATCAAGGCGAATTTAATAAGGTGGTTTTAAATTGAAAACGAATTCAACACTTTAAAACAAAATTTCGGTGTCTCAATATAATGCAACACTATCAACAAAATACAGAATGTTTGTGTTTTTTGACAGGCGAATGTATCAGCTGTTGCTTACGTAGTAAATTAGGGCCACCTTATTGAATTCGCCTTGACATATATGAACCTGTTGTAGTTAACATTTTTCATATAGAAATTACACAGCATGTGACAGAAATAAATTTCAAGTTAAGTGCAGGCTCTGTCAGAGTTATCAATTTCAGGAAATTTTTACAAGCAATTGAAAGCATATTTTATGCTCAAGATCCATCGTCAAGGAAACAACAACAAACTGTTTATAAGACTTATAATCAGTTGCTTTGTAGAACGTCAATTGAAATTTTCGATGTAGCAGATATTGAGAGCATATTTGTTTCAATTTTTGAAATCCTAAGCGAAATGGTAAAAATTAATAGGCAAAATTTGAACGTCTAACCGGCCACGTGTGGTATGATAACAAGCTAGAATAGTTTTATATTGATGGTTAAATAATTCTTCACATATTGGATCATTCCTAAACGCATGCTTAGGACGAACTTAATTATTGGCGGAGTATTATTCAAGGCAAATTCAATAAAGGGGGCCCTAACTTACTACGTAAGCAATAACTGATACATTCTCATATGTCCAAAAACACAAACGTTCGGTATTCTGTTGACAACTTTTTCCTTACTACAGTGTTGCATTATATTGACACACCGAAATTTAGTTTAGAGTATTGTATTCGTGTTCAATTTAAGACCACCTTATTAAATTCGCCTTGGTAATTATTATTTTTATTATTTTTATTTATTATTAAATAGTTTTTTGATAAACTAATATATTTACTAGATTTTCTTTCATTTATTTATTGATTTGTTTACACTTTACTAATATGGAAACTTAAAGCGGTTAGCAATTTGGAAATTCTTTTTCTGCTTTAACATAATGTTTCGTTAAAATTTACTAGATAGAATGATAAATTCCCTGCAAAACTATAATTTTTTTTAAATATTATATATTAATAAAGAAAAAAGAAAAACGAAGTACCAAATTCCGCTGAACATAATTATTGGCACAATGAGCTACATAATCAAAATTTTATGGATCTGCCAACTTTTTTTTGAAAAAGACGTTAAGAAGTGGACTCTTAATTTAACGGTTTTTATATATATCAAAGTAAAAACGTCATTGTGGCCTAAATTAAACCAAAGTTAATAGTTTTGACCAAAAATGGGTAGTTAACAGAAGGAAACAACTGAATTTCAGAATTTTAGCTCGAAAAATTATTGTATATCAGCGCTATCGAGACAAATTTGCGGTAGTATAATAATACTATCCGAAGCATTGTGCTGAAAATAATCTCAATACAGATCTCTGCTGAGATTAGATAATAGTTTAGAAAAGGTTTATTTAGCCCTTACAGTTCGAAGTATACTGCGTAAAACAAAATCTGATTGTAGCGTAGACGAGAACATTTTATTTCATTAGCGATATATAAAAATAGGAGTTTGGTGACAAACTGATAGATATCTAAATCTGATAATGAATGGGTGGAAAAATTTAGATAAACGAGTAAAAAATTGGGCAATAACCAACATTAAGAGATGAAGCATGTATTTGTCTAAAAACTGTAGAATAGTGAGAACACATTCATCAAAAGATTTTGAATTCTATCACGAAAAGGCTGGATGCAGTTATAAAATAAAACGGATTAGCAATTTAATATTAATTTTTGCGCTATAACCAATATCATATCATTTTGAATGAAGTGTGCAAAATTTGATATATATATTTTTTAATAAATAATGTAAAATAATTTTGGAATAAAATATAGTGACTTTTGTGGAAAATCTTTTATTCTGTCTAGTAAATATAATGGTTTATCAAAAATCTGTTTAATAAGAACATTAAATCACCCTTGAAGTTGAAAGAGCTCACTGTGCTAATAATTAAGTTTGTCACTGTATTCCCAAACGCAACCGAGCAAACTTTAACAATGTATTGCATTCCAAGTCATCATTTTCATACGCAACTAGAGCATTATAAAAATTCGTTATGCATTTTATAAACCTTGTAGGAAAGAGGTAAATACAAATTTTAGTTCATATAAAAATTTTAATTAAACAATTGAAGTTTTACGTTTAAATGACAATGCATTTGATTTGCAGTATTAAAAAGATTACTGCTTGACTTAAATACTGTTTTCATGTTATACAGAGACGTTTAGGAAGACAGCCATTCATACATATATAAGATGTTGTTTAAAATGCTGTATGCGGTTCGATTATCTTTATTAAATGCCACTCCATATATAAAAAATAAAACAAAACAAATAAAAATCATTACAATCTTATGAACGAGCTTTATTTTGCTATCATTTATTTACAAGATACGTAGTTTAAAATATCTCTATAGTTGTGTCCCTGAATCAGTTGCGCTCAAGTTCCATAAAAGTTACGAAATTTATTTTTCAGAAGAACCACGACAAATAGAATTGCCACAGCTGCCGTAAAGATCTCGATGTTTATTATTTTCGCGTCAACAATTGTATTGAGCATGTTGGATATGGATTCACTGCGTATCTCGCTGTCACAACAATCACTCATACCAGAGCATCAATTGAGTGTGAAACTATTATTATTGTGTTTATCTGTGGTGTTTATATGGAAATATTTTATTTTGTGAAAGCAATATGTTAAATTTCTTCGTCTTTTTACAAAAAAACAACAGCAACTAATAGTATCAGCTGGTAATCAAATACAGTGGTGTTACATATTAGAGTACTTGGATCTCAAGTACTCGGTACTACTTATTAATTTAGTTTGCTATGTACATAATGTTACAAATAAATTCTTTTTATTTAATTAAAAGAAAATTGTATGAAATATTAACTCAGCTATTTAAAATATTTATTTCTTTATCGATAACAAAAAAGAATTTTAAGCTTATTGTTTCAAACAAAATTTAACGTATTAATATTTTAGAACTACTTCGCCTTATAGTCTCTTTAGCAGTTTTGAAAACTTATTCTTCTGTCAACATTTTTACTAGCTCTCAAGCAAGACAATTTCAGTAGGAAGGTGTTGCCTGTTAGTTTTACTTGGGCAAGGCTAGTTTTAATAGGGAGCTTACAAATTAGAATTTGTATATTTTTAATGCCTCAAAAATAAAGTCTGTTTCATGATATTCCTGACAAAAAATGTTGCATTTCGTCGATAAAAATTAAAGAATATCAAACATTTTTAAATGCGCAATTTTTAGAGGGAAACACGGCAACCTTTGTGTTAACTTTTTTAAATTAATAAAAACAATTTTTTTTAAATTAAACAAAAAAATTAAGGGCAACAAAGTGCAACATTCTTTTTCAGAAAAGAAAACGCCATAAGAATATACGCTGTATCTTCAAATTTAGTACAAATTTTTCCCTTCGACCGGTATCTCTCCAATGGCACCAAACTGTGCATCTTTCAGGGTACATTGTGAGCTTTTGAATTGCTTTACACCAAATTCGCCAATTCTGTTGGTTGACGTACTTACTGAGCCAAAAATCAGCTAAGTCACTGAAAATAATTTGTTTTTCTAATTTGAACATTTTTCACACAGCACGATCTTAGCTATAAAATTTCATGATTTGCAAGCGTTATTCGATTGTTAGCCTATTCTTGGTGAAATGTAAACCTTATTGAGCAGTTTTGGCATTGCTATATATCACGAACATATTTTATATCAATGAATTTTCATTACACATTACAATGTTCATAAAGAATAAATTTTGACCAATTCCCTTTTCTATAATTCACATACATAAATATATTGCAAAACTTATATAAAGCCCTTTATTTCTTTTTACGTTAAGAATGCCTCACCAAATCTTTAGTATTTTATTCTGGTAATGAAATCATAGTTTCTATGGCTTGGAACTAACAGATCTAACGAAAAATATATACTTTGAGACAATTTTAACTAATGTTTTTACTTTTATATATGAGTTTATAGTGACATTTGCTACTAAAACCCTTCTGAAGGTGTTCTGAGTTAAATCAGACGTTGTTTTAGCTTGTAAATTATAAGACAAGTTTAATACGGAACTAAATAATAACCATTTTTTTGTTTTAAACATATTTAATGTTTGAAGTATTCAGAAATACTCATATTTTTATTTATTTATCGCTAATTTAAAAGGATTAATATATTTATTCGTCATTTGCAAACTCTGCTGGATTTTTACGTGAAAGGTGGTGATGTTTAGCTTCAGCGAAATTGAAAAGTAAATAGCCAGCAATGAAAGCTGTAAAAGAGAACACATGTATTAATTGAAGCCATTATAATAAAACACAGGTCACACTTACGTGGAGTAACGATAAAAATATTAGAGCGTATACGGCGGAATATGTTTGGAACACCATTTTTAATGGCCCCAGCAAAGGCGCGTTGCTCAAAAGGAGATATTTTATATGTTACAATTCCATGGAGCTTGTAGAGATTGCCAAAATGTTGACCATTGAGGTATGAGGTAAGACGCATGTTTCTGATTATTTTCTACTAAAGCTGAAAAGGCAACGAAGTAGATAAGTATATATTAACATTCGATTTTATGTAAAATCATCAATAGAAAACACATTAAATAAAATTTGTATAAAAACGCAAATTGTAAATGCATATAAACATTATTTTTTTTTGTGAAAAAATTCACTTAAAACGTCTCTAACAGGTTATGTAATTGTATTTGCTTATAACCCATAGAACTCTAAAAAAAATTATTTTATATTTTGTCAATGTATTTTTGTCTTTTAATAGATTTTCATATTAATAATTATGATCCCTCATAATTGTGCGTTACGATAAATTACCTTGATTTCAAGACCAAAAATTTTCTTTCTTCCTAAATTATCAATTTTCGCCAAAGTTTAACCCTCTTTAACACCAAAGAATAACAACAACACTGAATTGATATTTTTTCTCTGACAATCGGTGCTACAGCTGTGTAATAAGTGTTACCAGACTTCAAAATGTGTTGTATTGCTTACTACACTACACATTCAAAATGATTTTGATATTTTACTCAAGTGGAGTAAAATATTTCCAGCGGAACGGAGAAAGAATATTTTGAACATAGTTCTTGGGTTATATACACGATGAACATAACTTTTAAACCAAAATTCTGAACAGGGGAATATTTAACCAACAACAACTATAAACTACACGTATAATGAGATGGCGTGGTGTTGTGATTAAAGTGTTTAAATACATATACAGAAAACCATTTTAACCTAGTTTCGCAAATAAAATAATAGCCTTCGATCCAGTTCAGATAATCCACCAAATAATATATATTGGGAGACTATCGTCATTTGAATGTAGTCATTTAAAATATATGCAGCACAGTTCATATTGATAGTAATATTTCCAACAGATGACCAGATCCCAGATATATTTTGTAAAAATATTGTACTAACTTTTAATGTACATACATAGGAATGTACATATTTACTTGAATACGATTCAATGGCACAAAATAACAATTAATTACTTAACATTTTTTTTATTATTATACCTTTATTGAAATCTTTGCAAAAGTAATTTATTA
>JAKWBJ010000213.1:592500-622500 GCA_023159175.1 Wohlfahrtia magnifica | reverse complement strand
AAAAAATTATTTGGCAGACCCTTTATAATACGTATATAAGATTTTACGATATGTATTGTTTCAATTGGTTTAATATTATCTTCTAAAATCGATGGTCATTTAACCCGAAATAACCCAGGGTAACGCAAAATATGCTATTAAATTTACACGATTAAATCCAAAACAACATAACAAAATTAGAAAATAAAAACGTTATTTGATGCAAAACATTTGTGGCTTCAAAATACATATAAAGTTTTTGCTGTTCTGAGTTCAATTAGCAAATTTTCGCATGTCAAATTGAGGCGACGAAAAACAAACCTTAACAATTCCAGGTTTTCGATATAGCACGTCAGTAAGTGTATACATTTAATATTAATTTTTCAATCAATTTTAATAATAATTACACTAATTGGTAATTAATAAAATAAATTTTAAATTCTTATATCTTTTTAAAAAAACGTATGCACTAATATTTTCACTTTCATAAAAAACATGTACTCTATATTGAATATGCGCCCTTAGAAGCGAGTGAGTATAATAAATTTTCAGTCTGAGAGATATATAACAATCGAAATTACACAGGAGCATAACGTATAACTTATGGTCTAACGCCACTTTTCATCCTACTCAGAATATTTAGACTTTTCAAAATGTTTATGTTTTTAAAATTAATTTCTTAAATCCTGAAATTATTTCAGATATATCATTATCGGAGGTCTACAGCAGTTCTATATTTTCACGAAATGATCAATCATCCTATTAAGAAATTTTTATAAGTTTTCCAAACCACAAATTGATTTATATGCTATTTTTGCTACATAGTTCTATAAATAAATCATTAACCAGCTAAGCATAAGGCTGGTTGGTTGCGTTGCAACTATCTAATTTAAGCTTAAATTTATCGAATTTATCTTCGCACACACATTAAATGTTTTAATTATAATTTTATATACATACATATATACGTACGTACATATGTAACTTAAATTGAAAACCTTTATTAACTGAACAAGGATTAGAAAGAAACGTTTTTATTTGATCTCACAATAATATAAAGTCGTAAGTTTAGAACCGAAGTAAAATAAACTTTTATATCAAATATAAAACCATTTTTTGCCTTGTGTTTTTTCTGTACTTCTCTTTTACCATTTGCTGTAGATTTTTATATTCTTTTTTTTTCAATTTTGCTTCAACTTCAGTTGACTAATAATAAACAATTCAGTCGTATATACACATGTATTTTTTCTCTTTCGAATACGAAAAAATCGTTCGTTGATTGCGTTATTAATTCTAAAGAAATGTGTGTAGATAGATACACTCGACATATTAAATTATTATTAATTGAGATCGTCATAAAGTTTATCTAAAGTGGTAAGAGATAAAGAATTGAATGAATGAATGAATGAATATTTTCAAGCATTTTCTAATATTTATATAGATTTTTGAATAAATTTTTTGATTTTTTATTGTGTTTTTTGCTAACTTTAATATTGTAGAATTATATGTTAGTCACACTTTGTATTTTTAATAATAACCTAAGAAAATAAATAAAGTTCGTAAATTTTTTAAATTTACAATATTTTATTGTGAAATACTCAAAGATGTTTTATCTGATACAAGTGCATAGAAGTCAGTGTTCCCACTAGCGAAACAAAAAAATTATACGAAAGTAGAGAGAAAATAGTACAGAAAAGAATAATAATAATAAAATATATGTATGTACAATTGCTCCATAAAGTGAGAGCTCACCCATGCATAAAGTATTTGAATTCATTTTTTAAACAAGTTCAATTTAATATGTAATTTTAATTTTATTTTAGATACTCGTTTAGTAGAGGTGCTTTAAATCGGTAAATTTGCATCAGATTTTAATTTATATCTAAACATCACGGGTATTACTAAAGAAATATGTTTGAACAGTTGATAAAAATTCGGGGTCGAAAGGGTTAAGCTAAATTCTATTCCTTTCATATCGAGTAACATTATTAGAAAATTTTACGATATCGAAATATTTTTCGATTCGAATTTTATTTCGATCACGAATGACAGAATTAAACACTGGAATATTGTGCCTCTAGCTCTATTATCCACAGCGATTCTGTGAACGATTCCAGTCGTGGGAACAGTGGAATTTTTTCCGAGAGGCTCAACCTTGGCGTTTCTCTTTGCCTTCCGGATTACTGCAATGTGTTTCAGGCCGAAATGATGGCCATTTTTCATGCTGCAGAGTGGATACGTGGTAATGGCTCATGGGGTAGGCACTAGGGAGATTGGACGGTTTTAACCGGTTTTTTGGTTTTGTCGAATACGGTTTTTTCAAAATCTTAATTTTTCGAATAGCGAATAAACCGGTTAATTTAAATATGTATAATTTTTATACATTTGTATATTTGTTATTGCAAATATGCTTATCGTTTAACTATTTGTATAAATTTATTTATTATTTTTGTGTATATGACAGCCTTGAACATCTCACAAAGAACTTGAAAACCAAGGTAGATCGAAAAAGATATGCAAACTTGCCATTCCACCCCAATATATCCGATTCCCCCACAATTTTACCTTTTACCCGATTTTTGTTATTTTATATGTGCCTGGTACCAAATATGGCATTTTTCAAGACCGTATATCTCGGCTCAGAAGGACTTTTGGGTCATGGGATAAAATCTGCTGCAATCCCTAATGGGTCGTTATTCCACCCCAGTATATCCGTTTCCCCCACAATTTGGTTTTTGTGATTTTATATGTGCCTGGTACTAAATATGACATTTTTCAAGGCCGTATATATCGGCTCAGAAGGACTTTTGGGTAATGGGATAAAATCTGCTGGAATCCTTGATGGAATGCCATTCCACCCCAGTATATCCGATTCCCCCACAATTTGATCTTTTACCCGATTTTTGTGATTTTATATGTGGCTGGTACTAAATATGGCATTTTTCAAGGCCGTATATCTCGGCTCAAAAGAACTTTTTCTCTTATCCGATTTATCGAATATTGTATGTGAACTTTTTTTTGGCAAGTCATTTAATATTAAGAATGTAAAAAATACATTTCGTTTTATTTTTGTCCACACCCAATTTTTAGATTTAAATGATGTTTTCATTAAATATGAATCAAAGTATAAGATGGCTACTTAAAAAATTTAGCTTCATAAAGTAAATTGATATTTATACTGTTTAAATCACTATTTTCATGTTTGTACTACACTCCCAAAGAAGAATATAACTTACGAAGCTATCTTCACGCTTTTTCATGTTAAATTAACAAACTCTGTTACAATTACATAAATGTTAAAAAAAGAATATTACTTAAGAAGCTAACTTCACACCCTTTTTAAAATCGCCACGTTTGGCGAGAAATCGCCAGATCTGACAACCCTGGTCAAGGCAATTGAGGACTCGTATATTACTAATAGATTTATTCTAAGTAAAACATTTAATTTTTGTTATCTTAGACACCTAAATTATAACTATAATAACAAACTTTAATCCCATTCTCTACCAAGTAATACAACAACATAAACGAAATTAGCTCCTTCAGTAGCTGTGCGAAACATAAGCCACTTTCAGTACTTTGTGTAAAAAACTTTGTTTCTTATTGACTCCGCACACCGTTTTGTCTTAGTTTTTATGAGATTTTTTGGAATTATTGTTAGTATTGATTGACACTTTAATTTTCAGCTCTCCGACAGCTTCTGCTTATTTTTAAGAATTAAGAGCAGTTTTATTTAAATAAAAGAACCGGTTATTTGAATAATTATTAACCGAAAACCGATTTCTTTTAAATTGCTATTTTTCGAATTATTCGAAAACCGGTTTTTGAAAAAAGTCGAATAATCGATCTTCCTAATAACTATACAAAAAGTGGCAACACTGATAGAAGTGTTTAAAAGATAAATCATTTTACAAAAGAATGATTGCAAAACATAAAAAATTACTAAACAGATAATAGTTATATACAAACAGCAGTACTGAGCATTGTTTTTTTTTTTTGTCGCAAATTGATAAATCGGTATACATATGTACCATGCATACATATATGTATGTACTGAAATCAAAAAAGCTGCAACGATAATCAGATGAAAAGTTTCATTTAGGCATTAGTGTTCTAAGAAATTGAATTTAAATGCAGAAAATGAACGAATTTTTACAAAGATGCATACCAAGTTATATTTCAAAAATTTTACAAGAGAAACAAAAAACGGTAAACAAAAATTTTTAAATTTTGTTCAGGTTAAGTTTATGTTTTTATTAAAGAGCTTTTTATTATTTAAAGAAAAATTTCCAGTTTCTATATTACTTCATGTCTCTATAAGAAAGTTACGCCTTTGAGAGTTAGGAACTGTTTTCTTGTTTTCTTCATTATTGTAAATATGTTTCATATTTTTATTTTGTTTTATTTTTAAGCATTGTCTGAATAATTAATAAAACAAAAGCTATTAAGAAAGAAAAGTTAAATAAAAGGAAATTCATATCACGGTAATATAATATTTGAATAGCTAATTTTCGTAAGGTAAACCAGTATAAAAAGTATGATAATCTTCTGGTAAAAATTTCTTCATATCATTAAGATGTTCCCACTTCTTTTAATAGATTTTTAATCCATGAGTATGCAATGGAGATGATTCGCGTGTTTGTTGTAAAATAGTTTTAGATGGAGCATATCCCAGTGCTCGAATTTTATGCAAGTATTTTTATAACAAGTGTATACTCCAATAATTAAAAAAGCATAAAAATATATTTCTTCACTTCCGGTTTTTATTTATTTTTTTATCGAAAGGCATAAGTTACATTTTTGTTTTATGATTTTGTTTGACCCATCAATTAGGGCTTTTAGAATATTGTTGATAAAAACTTTGTTTTTAATTGTGGGTTTGTACAAATTTGCGGGATAATACAACACGTCGGTTTTGAATTTTTAGTAACTTAAAGCCTTTTTCATTCCATATGAAGATATGTATATATATATATAAATATATTTTAAATAAATACGATATGTGATACATTTTTTATCCCGCGTTGCTGGGAGCCTTAGTTTTGTTGCTGCAGAAAGATTTGACAAATTGTTTCACTCTTTACATGAGTTAACAAAATTTAAATTTTACCCTAAAACGTACATATGTATGTATTTGTTTACTTTAACCGTCGTGTAACTTCTTAATGACGCCGTCTGTAGTATTCACTGCAGACAACACTATTAAATAACATATTCCTTTATTGTTACAAGGATTTACTTATATCAAGAAGTTTTTATTTTCTTAATTCTATTTCGAATTATGTAATAAATATGTAGTATTACACATATATGCATTTGAAAGCGATTTTTATGGTTTGTTACACAGGCTATAAATCTTTTTAAATATGAAGTTGACCGACAAACTTTTAACTTAAATTAAATATTTTTGTTTGATCTGTTTTTTAAAGAATTTTATTTTTTATTATTATTATTACTATTGTTTTTTTTTTTTCTTTTTTTGAAATCGTGACAAAATTCAATTTGTCACTGATAGGTGTTACTTTAATTGTAAAAGACTGTTGTAACCGACATAATAATAATGTTTACTTAATACTAAGGTGCAAATTTTGTCGTTTCTATATTATGATAAAATAAATATTTTTTACTTTAGTTCTGAGTTCTGATAAAAGTAAAAAATTAATCTTCCTATATACAGTCAAGGAAAAAAGTCTGCATACACCCTATGATTTTAAAGTTTTAGAAAATTAGCTGTGAAATTTTAAAAAGATGTTATACCAATGTTTAAGGTATTTATAATTAAGAAGATCTGAAGAAAAAAAGTGATATGGAAACAATATAACTTAGATGTTATTAGGGAAAAACAGTAATTAGTTGGAAGAGAGTCCACATACAGCGTGTAGCTACTAATATCAAATAGAAATTTGAAAACAGAGAAAGCGAAATAATAGTTAACTTTGTTGATTTTGTTCAAATTTACTAGTATTACAAATGTTGAAGTGAACAAAGTGATAATAAAAGAAGATATTATTTAAATTTTCATCAACCAAATATTAAAAATATAATTTTTATTTTTTATATATACAATTTTCAAATAATAATTACTTTTTTCCTATGAATTCTTAATATTTTTGTTATTGTTATTTTTATTATGTAAATGAATTATTTTTTCGTTTTATAAATAAACATTTATTAATGCCTTAAATATTAATATAAACCTTTTTTAAATTTTCTTCACAAACTCTCTAAAACTCCTAAGTCTAAAACGGTGTATGCAGACTTTTTCCTTGACTGTGTTAAAATGAATGTTTGTTTGTTTGTTTGTTTTAAGCCTATAGACAGCTAAACGATTGAACCGATTTTGGAATTTTTACAATATCTCTCTGTATGTCCAACTTGGCCACGTCCATACAAATTAAATATTTATTTTTCTTTCTCTTTAAAATGGTAACAGAAAATATCTCTTAATTTTGCTCAAGTAAATTCATAGTCAATACAAGTTAGCAGTCAAAAAGTGGACAAAATTGGGCAAGTGGCCGTGGTACCTCTCATACAAGGTAAATATTGTTTTTTGTATGTCTTGAGAATGGTTGACGTGAAGTTTTGAATTTGGACTAAATGACTTCGTAGTCAATATAAATCATTAGTCAAAAAGTTGACAGATTTGTACAAGTGGACATGATACCTCACATACAATCTAAATATTGATTACTATATATTTTGAGAATGGTTAAAGCAAAAGCTTCTGAACTTTCAATGAATGACTTTAAGGTCATTACAAATCATCAGTCAAAAACAGCGTTCAATTGGAAAAGTGGGCGTGCTACCTTCCATATAAACTAGTAAATATTGATTTCTGTATATCTTGAGAGCGGTTAAAAATAAAGTTTTAGTATTTGGTACAAATAGTCTTCAAACAAACATATGCATATAGTAGACTGGTCTTTATTTTCTAAAATCACAAATTTTAGTGTGGACCCTCTTAAAATGTTCTTTTTAGTAAAAAAAAGTATTCTGTGAAAATTTTAAATCGATACTTAATTTAACACACATCATTGAGGTACGTTTTCAAATTTTCACAAATACTTTTTTTTACTAAAAAAACATTTTAAGAGGTTCCCTATTAAAAATAAAATTTTGCTGCATAAGAACTAAAATATCGAGAGGTTCTCGAGAGCCTTCGATGTGTTGTTTATTGTGAGTTTATTTGGTGTAAACTCAGCGAACGTGTTATTGGTTTGAAGAGAGTTTAGTGTGGTTAAACTCTGGTTGAAGAGGTTATGATCGAACCTAAGTTGTAATTACGATCGGGTTGAAATATCTTTAGGTAGAAAGATCTGTCGAGCAATTGTGTTGTTTAAAAAATTGTAAACCGAAGGAGTAATTAAGAATAGAAATTTGTATTGCTTGTGAAAAGGTTACAAATGGTGGAACACAAAACTGTGTTAAATAAAGGATAATAATTAAAAAACACTAGATTTGTTTTATTTTAACTGCAATCTATGAACTCATAAAAACACGTTTTTAAAAACGTAAAAACGTAACAATATGTTTGTTTGAAGACTATATACAGCTAAACGAATGATTGGATGTGGGGAAAGGGGACAAAAGGTGGAAAAAAGGTAAAAATTTTTGATAAAATAACATTTAGGATAATAATTAAGATGGGGGTAGCGAAGCACGCCGCGTTTTAGCTAGTTCATTAAAAAATAAAACTGTATGTATTCTTATACTTAATATAATTATTTTTTATTAGTAATAAATTATTAATAATAAATTATTAACAATAAATTCTATGTAATTAAGAAGGCGTACAAAAAAGTCGTCGAATGAGCCGTTTATTTTGAAAGTAGGCCAAGAGAGATGGAGTATTTTTTTTGTATTTCGCAAGGCACATTGAACAAGGTAGTGTTGCCAGTACAACAACTAACTTTTTAACAAAAACAACATATATTTGTTGCTTTTTTGTGAATTTTGAATGTAAAAAAAAATTAATATAAATTACATTTTAAATAAAATATATCTAATCCTATTCTTATACTCTAGATAAATTCCAAACGATATAGTGCAAAGAATGGCTTAAATACAGGATTAGGTGAAAAATAAAAAAAACGTTTGACATTTGTAATAAAATACACCTGATGCTGTTGGTACATTTTACCTTCGCTCCCAACAATATTGTGCACAAAAACATGAAAAAATAGGATTAGTTGTAAACTGAATAATACTATTGACAATGAAGAATTACTGCATTACATAAAAAAAAACATTCAGCTGAACCGGCAACACCAACTTCATAAATACACGTTGGTATTTCGATATATTGATAATTATTTATAGATATATTTTTAGTATTTTGTATCCCCAGAAAATCTGAGTTTATAGTCCATGGCTTACATGGCTTACTAAAGAGTAATAGTGTCTTTATAACTAAATTTTATTGTCTCACTTGTAAAATTAAGAGCTTGAAACTTTTATCTCCCAAATATCAGAACCTAATTTTATTTTTTACTTTTCACACAGAAAACAACTTAACTTCACTATTTCACTCCAAAATTTGTTTATGCAAATAAATAGTGCATCATTTAGTTTCCGGTGGTAAAAGTTTGCAGTTGAGTTGCGTCCGTACAGTGATGCATTTACGAAGAAGACAAAAATTCCGTCAAATGTAAAAAATGTAAAGTAAATGCTTAAGAATTGAGTAAGGTTTCAAATCTAATTGACGAGATTCTGTTCAAGTGTAAAATACCCTAAAGAAGACTTATTTAAATAAAAATCAATAGTAAGGTAACGCCCCTCATATGGTTCGACAGGAAACATAAAAGATGGTAATGCGGTAAGGTCCAGAGAATACGGTGGATGCGTTGACGTGATGGAGTACGGTTTGACTTTACCTATTGGTTCTTTTTGGTCGAATAGTCTTTTGCACGCAGTGTAACTGTTCTATGTAAGACTATGTTGATCGTGGCATTTGTTACGAGCATTTTCCAGTACACGATTCCGTCTCAGTCCTACCAAGTGCATATCACGGTCTTCTTTGGATGGAGGTCAGGCATGATTCTCGGCTTTGGTGTATCTGCAAGAGGCTCCCACCCCTTTATTTGTTTTATATTTATGTATAGGTACCACTTCTCACTCAAAATTTTGAGAAGCAGTGTAAAGGCGATTTTTATTATTGTTCCCGTAAAGTTCATGTGCTTTAAAAGTGCTTTGACGAAGTTACGAAATTATTCCCCTCAACTCAATAGATTTTGACATAAACTCGTGACTGATGACTCCATTAGAATAGGTTTTAATTAAAATTTTTAAGGTAGTTGATTTTGGTGTTTTATAAATTGGCTATACTATGAATGGTATATAAAAAATGTCATTAGTAATTTTTGATAGAATTTTAACACTAAATGTTGCTGGTAATTTTTACAACCTTTAAGCATGTCAGCAAAGAACTTTGTTTTTAGTGTTTTTTCATATATTTACTTATCATTTGTCGATTGATCGCAAATAAAATTAATAAATAAATAAAAAATATGTTCATATATTATGTGTATCGCACTGGTTTCTCTTAATTTGTCAATTTTCACTTTTTGTGGTAATTTTCACTTTTCGCAAGAAAAGGATAACAGTAGCAATTCTACCCACGGTAAAAATATTGGTTTCTTTTGTCTACTTTTTCGCAAAAAAATGCAGTTATATGTACGTACATATCTCTCTATGGTATATACAAGTTATAATATAAAAAACAAACAGTTTTATGCCTCTACAGAAAATTTGAAAATTTTGAGTTGACTCACTTTAGAGGAACCAGTGCGATACATATATTATTAAAAATAAATGTTATTATATTTCAGTGTTTAAATAAGTGGGCTAAAAGTATAAAAAAATTGAAAAATTAAATTGTTTTGATTGCAGATAAATGAATTTCTTGAAAGGGAAAAACTAAAATTCAATCATACTCTACAGCTTTGGGATTAATTTATTCAAACATTCCTTATACAAATTTGAGAAAAGACGAACTGCCTCATATAGAAAAAAATGACAACGAGAACATCAGATAATTATCGTTTATCATTAAAAACTAAAAAAACAAAACTATGGAGCAACATCAGTTTTGGCTTTTTATTATTTCTAATGGGTAACTGGTGTGAAACCAGCCAAGCTTTTGATATAAGTACTAAATTAAATTTGAAGCCTACAAAATATACAGAATGGTCAAAGAATGTTACATATCAAAGTACAACAAGATACAATGCCCGTGGAATGAAGCCTTTATACGAAATTACTCAGAAAGTGATGTGGATATTGATCGGCGGGGAAGATCCATTACCAAATGGTGAGTTAAAGTGAAATTCGTAACAAATACGAAAAAGTATTATTAATAAAACATATATAGGTTATTTGGAATTTAAGGATTCCAAAATCCAGCTGGGGCCGAAAGTAGAACGTAATGAATGGGGCGATCTTATTCTTCATTATTGGCCTATTCTTTTAATCGTATTAGTAGTTGGAATTTTAGTGGCTTCAATGCCCATTATAGGGTATGTATTCAGAATAAAGTAATATGTTTAACGTAACAAGAATTGTAATGATTCTGTTTTATTTTCGACAGGTTATGTTTTTGTTGTTGCCGATGTGCTGGAGCTTGTGGAGGCCGCTCAGAACCTTTCGACAAAAAACATGATACTTGTCGTCGAGTTTTTCTTGGATTCTTTTTAATCATTCTTGCAACAGGAATATTGTAAGTTTAAAAAAAATATTAGAGATATTTGAAATTAATGTATAATATGTGTGTATCTATCTATATATATCTATATCTACTATATCTATATCTATATCTATATCTATATCTATATCTATATCTATATCTATATCTATATCTATATCTATATCTATATCTATATCTATATCTATATCTATATCTATATCTATATCTATATCTATATCTATATCTATATCTATATCTATATCTATATCTATATCTATATCTATATCTATATCTATATCTATATCTATATCTATATCTATATCTATATCTATATCTATATCTATATCTATATCTATATCTATATCTATATCTATATCTATATCTATATCTATATCTATATCTATATCTATATCTATATCTATATCTATATCTATATCTATATCTATATCTATATCTATATCTATATCTATATCTATATCTATATCTATATCTATATCTATATCTATATCTATATCTATATCTATATCTATATCTATATCTATATCTATATCTATATCTATATCTATATCTATATCTATATCTATATCTATATCTATATCTATATCTATATCTATATCTATATCTATATCTATATCTATATCTATATCTATATCTATATCTATATCTATATCTATATCTATATCTATATCTATATCTATATCTATATCTATATCTATATCTATATCTATATCTATATCTATATCTATATCTATATCTATATCTATATCTATATCTATATCTATATCTATATCTATATCTATATCTATATCTATATCTATATCTATATCTATATCTATATCTATATCTATATCTATATCTATATCTATATCTATATCTATATCTATATCTATATCTATATCTATATCTATATCTATATCTATATCTATATCTATATCTATATCTATATCTATATCTATATCTATATCTATATCTATATCTATATCTATATCTATATCTATATCTATATCTATATCTATATCTATATCTATATCTATATCTATATCTATATCTATATCTATATCTATATCTATATCTATATCTATATCTATATCTATATCTATATCTATATCTATATCTATATCTATATCTATATCTATATCTATATCTATATCTATATCTATATCTATATCTATATCTATATCTATATCTATATCTATATCTATATCTATATCTATATCTATATCTATATCTATATCTATATCTATATCTATATCTATATCTATATCTATATCTATATCTATATCTATATCTATATCTATATCTATATCTATATCTATATCTATATCTATATCTATATCTATATCTATATCTATATCTATATCTATATCTATATCTATATCTATATCTATATCTATATCTATATCTATATCTATATCTATATCTATATCTATATCTATATCTATATCTATATCTATATCTATATCTATATCTATATCTATATCTATATCTATATCTATATCTATATCTATATCTATATCTATATCTATATCTATATCTATATCTATATCTATATCTATATCTATATCTATATCTATATCTATATCTATATCTATATCTATATCTATATCTATATCTATATCTATATCTATATCTATATCTATATCTATATCTATATCTATATCTATATCTATATCTATATCTATATCTATATCTATATCTATATCTATATCTATATCTATATCTATATCTATATCTATATCTATATCTATATCTATATCTATATCTATATCTATATCTATATCTATATCTATATCTATATCTATATCTATATCTATATCTATATCTATATCTATATCTATATCTATATCTATATCTATATCTATATCTATATCTATATCTATATCTATATCTATATCTATATCTATATCTATATCTATATCTATATCTATATCTATATCTATATCTATATCTATATCTATATCTATATCTATATCTATATCTATATCTATATCTATATCTATATCTATATCTATATCTATATCTATATCTATATCTATATCTATATCTATATCTATATCTATATCTATATCTATATCTATATCTATATCTATATCTATATCTATATCTATATCTATATCTATATCTATATCTATATCTATATCTATATCTATATCTATATCTATATCTATATCTATATCTATATCTATATCTATATCTATATCTATATCTATATCTATATCTATATCTATATCTATATCTATATCTATATCTATATCTATATCTATATCTATATCTATATCTATATCTATATCTATATCTATATCTATATCTATATCTATATCTATATCTATATCTATATCTATATCTATATCTATATCTATATCTATATCTATATCTATATCTATATCTATATCTATATCTATATCTATATCTATATCTATATCTATATCTATATCTATATCTATATCTATATCTATATCTATATCTATATCTATATCTATATCTATATCTATATCTATATCTATATCTATATCTATATCTATATCTATATCTATATCTATATCTATATCTATATCTATATCTATATCTATATCTATATCTATATCTATATCTATATCTATATCTATATCTATATCTATATCTATATCTATATCTATATCTATATCTATATCTATATCTATATCTATATCTATATCTATATCTATATCTATATCTATATCTATATCTATATCTATATCTATATCTATATCTATATCTATATCTATATCTATATCTATATCTATATCCATATCTATATCTATAACTATATATACATATATATAGATTTGGAGTTATTGTCGCCTTTGCTACGAACAGTTATATGCAGTATGGCATAGATGATGGTACTAGTGTTGTGCGTGCAGGTAGCAATGACACACAAAAATTTTTAGAAGTAACAGCAGAACAATTGGAACATATTTTAGTAACAAATTACAAGCAATTGTCAGATCAGTTGGAACTAATACTCAGAGGTAATTATTAATTTCATATATATACCCATTGTTAGTAATCATACTGATTTTTATATAGAAACATCTGACTTTATAATTACGCAGTTGGAACAGAAGTCTATGGCAGTTTCAGTGGGATATTTGACTGATTTTCTAAAAAAGCTACCAGATTTAAGACAAAAGTTGCAAAAAATGAAATTAATAACAAATGATTTGCGTGTTTTTGCTTCTCAATTAAGTGACGGTATGTATTTGTTTTATTTGCACTTTTGCGAAAAGTAATTTAAAAATCATTTGTAAATCTGTATACAGTGTTGTGCAAAACAAAAGCAACAAATCTTATAAAATCTAATAATGCCGTTTATTTTAGAAAGTATTTCATATAGGAAAAAAAGTTCTTCGGTAATTTATTTACATTTATATGCACTTAGAATTACATAAAAAAAATATATTACTTTATCTCAACATTTTTCGAAATCAACAAAAACAATCTGGGTTTTCAAATAAAGGTGTGCAAAACAAAAGGTAAACCTTTAATTTTTATAACTTTTTCAATCAATAAGGCCATTAAGTACGGACTCTAATAGGCGTTTTCATTCATCTTCTCGAACATGTTCCTGAGATGTTGCTGTTTATTACCCCAAAGAGCTTTAAGTCCAGTGATTGTGCCAACCAATCAAAGACATGAACCTTATTCTCTTCAATGAAGTGTCTGACTAACATTAACGTGTTTTGGTCTATTATCGCGCTTAAACACTCATCGAAGTGGCATATTTCACTTAGCATATGGAATAATTTTAGTTTCTAAGATATTTTTGTGCAAGAAATCGGTTCATTATGCCATCGATTTTATGAAAAGGTCCTACCCAATTTGCTGAAAAGCAAGTCCGCACCAACAATTTGCCTCCCCTATGCTTAAAACAGTTTTTAAAATTGCATTGATCAAGCTTTCTAATAGATACACTTCTATACTACTAAATATGGTATGGTAGGTAAGACACCCGCCGAATGTCCTCGGTTCAATACCAGGTCAGACCATCTTAAAAAAAAGTTTTTCGACAGCGGTATCACCTCATAACACCAGCTAGTAACTGGTTATGAGTATTACTTACTATTGGAAAATTCTTTAATACATCTGCCGTTCGGAGCCGGCGTTAAACTGTAGGTCCCTTTCAATGAGTTTAAAAATGGAATCGGGTGCAGCTTATTGACTGAGAGAAGTCCACATGTTCCTTCATGGAATGTTGTGGGAATTAGTAGTAACATATATTGGTAAGGTGTACTTTCACTGATGGTTTTGGCTCAACTGGGCGATGACACACCCATATAAAAATTGTATTTATGTGTCTGCATCTTTAAAACAGTAATAGTAAGAGTTTCTAAATTTGGGTCAAAAAACTCTGTGGTCAATACAAATCATTAGTCAAAAAGTGGGCGGAATTGGATAAGTGGGAGTAGCACCTCCCATACAGAGTAAATACTGATTTTTTGTATCGAAAGCATTTACACGTTAGGGGCATAAAATAAATTACATAGAAGCGAAAGTTAGAGATAACAAACATAAGTTATATTTTAACCGTTTCAGGCTTACGGGGCGTAAAACGAGATTTGCTTGTTATGCTTAACAAATGTTCGGATCAGTCCTGCAAGGATGTTTTAAATAAATACGAAATTGGGAAATTAGACGCTAATGGGATACATTATGACCAAGTAAGTAAATTTGATGTTCCTTATTTTGTAAATTGGGCATTACAAGTTTTATTAGTTGTGTTGCTTTATCAAAAAATAATATGTACTAAAATATAAAATAATTTCAATGCTTCCTATTGATTAAGATGGTAGATCGTTACTTTCCGAAGGTATGTTTTGGTAATAAACACAATTTTTTATAGCAAAAAAGTCGATGTTACTTTTTAAATTTCATAATAATTTTTTTTTTTTTTTTTTTTTTTTTTTTTGAAGCTCCCCGATGTAACAATTATAATAGAAAATTTAGATCAATTAATAAGTGATGACATAGCATCAGCAGGAGAACGAGGGAATAACGCATTAAAAGCTATGCGTAAGCATTTAAATGATACAATTGCCAATTACACTCCACAAATCATTGATGCTATTACAAAAGCCGGTAAGAGATGTTTCAAAAGACTATTATTTAATATTTACTAATGCTGTCCATACTGTTATCACTGTTAAATATTTATTGTGTAGGTGAAGGTTTAACAAAAGCATCCAACGACATAAAAAATGAACTACAGAAGGTTTCAAAAATTATTGGAACAAACACAAATAAGTATACAAATATAGCTGATAATTATATTAGTGAATTTGGGCCGTACAGGTTCTATTTAGGTATCGGTGTATGCTCAATACTCTTATTGGTAAAAAAATTGATTTTTATTTTTAACACATATTTTATTAATATATACTTTTCTAAAGGTGTTAATATGTTTGGTCGCTGCATTATTATGTGGCATATGCGGAAAGAGACCAGATGGCTATGGAGATGATTGTTGCAATAAAGGTTCAGGTTCCAGATTCCTAATGTTGTAAGTTAAAAAAAATCGTTTTTGTTTACTTTAACACACTCTGTAGTTTGTGCATCCCATAATAAATCGATATTACAAACTGTCTGTCTAGGCACCAAAACATTATTTTATATCAACTATTACTTTTTGATCCCTTTACATAAATGTTTTATGTGGGCATTTCCATTATGAAAGACTCTTTGATCCATAGGGGAGAATTTAATTATGTGCCCTACCATCGGCAATAGTGCTTTCCCTTCCCTTCAGTATTCCTTTCCAAACCTTTGGGTGCGAACCACTTGGAGGGGTTGCAGTTGGATTATTCAGTGGTGAAGGTATAACACTGGCTGCTGAATAATCAACCAGCAGTAACCCATTTCCTTGTCGTACGCATTCAGGGGAGGTTTGTTTGATTTTTGTTTACTCGTGGTTAATTTATATATTTATTTTTTCTTTTATTTGGTTCAATTTACGTAATGGCAGGACGCTTTCGGATTGATTTCTGCAATGTGCGTGGGCTACGGGCGAACTTTTTCTCCGTGTATGCGCACATTTGTCTCCATAGGCCGGATGTTTTCGCCTTATGTGAGACCCAGGTTTCTGAAAATGCTGATCCACAGGATTTTCATATCCCTGGGTATCACCTTCTGTCCCTTTTTAATTTTCATAGGGGTCTTGCTATGTACAATCGCAATGAAGTTGTGTACCAATGCCAGCAACCTCTTGGCATGTATGATGCGGAATTTAACTGTCTATGGGTTAAGTTCAGAATCAGGGCACATCTTTTGCACTTCGGGTTTTTGTATAGAAGCCCAAACGCGGGTAGAGAGGTTACCATATCTGGCTTCGACTCTCTTTCCGACTCAATATCGAGTATCCTTTCGAATTATCCGAACAGTGAAATTGTTGTTGCTGGTGATTTCAATGTTCATAATTCGTCTTGGTTACGCCATTCAGGCCGTACAACTCCGGAAGACCAATACGTTGAGTTATTTGCCGCGCACAATCACCTTGCGCAATTAGTGAATGAACCTACACATATATCGTGTGTAGATGGGCACCAGAACAATACCCTCGACCTTTTCCTCACTACACACCCTGAAAAGTATGTAGTTGAGGTTCTTGCACCTCTCGGAAATTCGGATCATTGCACAGTTTCTGCCTCATTCTCGTCCACCGCTCTTCGCGAGGTTCCACCCATGGCTACGGAACGCTCTATTATTAACTACGAGGATGCTCGTTGGGCTGAGCTGAACGATTTTTTTGGGCATTTTAATTGGAAACTTTGTTTCCTTGACTCAAACGTCGATGCCATGGCAGAAATGGTGGTGAATATAATAAGGCTAGGGATGGATATTTTCATCCCATCCAAAAAGCTTTCGATTAAACCCAGAAACAAATCTTGGTTTAACCTGGCGTGCAAATTGGCAGTCAGATCCAGAGAGGAAGCATTCAGGAATTGGCGCAATAACAAATGTGACCACACTGATTTGCTTCGCAAACAGGCGAGATCTTCATGTGCCGCAGTACTTAGACGCGAAAAGGCTTTATACGAGCAGCGCCTTCGTGCTAAGGTTCTTACCTTTCCGCGGGGAAGTAAAAACTTTTGGTCATTCCTTAAAAGGCTGAGGAACAACGCTAGTTCGGTTCCTGCTCTTATAAAGAATGACCACTCATTCACGAACCCGGTTGAAAAGGCAAACCTTTTGGCCGAAATGTTTGCAAGTAATTCTCACTTGCCGGAGAGCGTTCAACCACTGCCCGAACTTGAAAGAGTATCAGTGACTATGCCTAGTATATTCTTTCGAGCTCGTGCTGTAAAAAGGGTTCTTGCAAATCTCAACGTTAACAAGTCTTCTGGGCCGGATGGCATACCAGCACTGGTCCTGAAGCAGTGCTCTTCGACAATTGCGCGTCCATTAGCTCACCTTTTCAGTGCGTCATATCGCGCCGGTATTTTTCCATCTTGCTGGAAGGTTGCTAATGTAACGCCAATCCCCAAAAAGGGCGAGGCTAGTAACCCTGAGAACTACCGTCCAATAGCAGTTTGTTCCACACTCTCCAAGGTTATGGAGAGCATGATTAATCACCACCTTGTGGGATATCTGGAGTCCAACGATTTACTTAGCGATCGTCAGTACGGTTTCCGAAGGGGCCGTTCTACTGGTGACCTGCTGGCGTTACTCTCGGAGAAGTGGAACAAGTCCATTCATGGTTTTGGCGAGAGTAAGGTTGTGGCACTGGATATCTCAAAGGCGTTTGATAGAGTTTGGCACGAGGCTCTCATTTCGAAACTTAATGCTTTTGGTGTCGGTAGTCACTTCTCTCGATTTATATCGAGCTTTCTCAGAGATCGCTCTATAAGAGTGGTTATAGATGGGGTCTCATCCGACGAGTTCAGAGTAAATTCAGGGGTACCGCAAGGCTCTGTTCTTTCTCCTACTCTTTTTCTAATATTTCTTAACGACTTTCTTCTTCTCACTTCTAATCCTATCTACTCTTTTGCGGATGACAGCAACATTTGTCACTCATATTCCTTTGACCGTAGACCGAGCCTTTTGGAGGTTGGGGTAAGAAGGATGAATATGAACGTCACACTCACAAGTGACCTGCTGAAGGTCTCCGAGTGGGGTCGTGCGAACAGGGTCGATTTTAATGCACGTAAGACTCAATGTTGTTTTTTAACACACAGGCGTGGTGGTGTGCTGTCATCTGTGTCAATGGGTAATGTGGATATTGAGGAATCAGATGCTCTTGATGTTCTGGGCATGGGAATTCACTGTGACGTTCGTTGGAATGATCACATATTTCAAGTGTCGAAAGAAGCATTCAAGTGCCTTGGTTTTTTGAGACGGTGCAAGAAATACTTCACCCCATCTGATCTCCTTAATATTTACAAGACCTATATCCGTCCCAAAATGGAATACAACTCTCATGTATGGGCCGGTGCTTCAAAGTCTATTTTGTAGCTTCTCGACCGCGTACAGGAGAGGGCGAAGATGCTCATCAATGACGGTAGGGTAGCCAACTCTATCGATTCATTGGAGCACCGTCGCAATGTGGCGTGTGTTTCATTGTTCTATCGGTACTATAACGGAATGTGTTCTAACGAAATTAAGGAATTAATTCCCAAAAATCATATATTTTTACGTAGTACTCGTATTTCTCGTAGAGCGCATCCCTTTGTAGTTGATTGTACAGTAAATCGCACAACGCGTTATAGGGAGAATTCGTTCTTTGGTCGTACTGTTCGGTTGTGGAATAATCTTCCAGCGAAAGTATTTCCTGCCACTTACGACATGAGTAAATTTAAATCTAACGTCCATAAACACTACTCCCTCTGTCCTCCTTCCAATAACCTATTTTCCTAGTACCAGCACAATGCACTGCATGAGTAGGGGCCATCCCCTGGGTCCTGGTCTTATATATAAAAAAAAAATGTCGAACGTGACCGATTTCGATTTTCGACACACTGATAACAAGTGTGATAATGTAAAGTAAATACTTACAGTTCTTTACAATTGCGTAGTTTTTTATGCATTCTCTTTTGACTTTTTGAAGGCAATTGTACCTTTCGGTGGAAATGCCCATACATTCTATTTATACCTCGGGTTGTGATTCGATGCGCTTTGAGGTCCACAATATGTATAGGGATCGTTTTTTGTAATATATTGTGCCAGAGGTGTTTTATAGAAAACGCTTTAGAACTTTTAACGCAATAATCATAGTGCTTATTGAAGATCATCGTTCATAACAGTATTTTTCATGTGTTAGATTGCTAACACGCAGTTATTTTGTTTTTCTTCATTTGGAAAAAATTTTTGATGCAGTTTTGTAAAGTTGTGTTGAGGCCTAGTAAGCGTTTTGAAAGAATTTTTTATTTTTAAGTACTGTAGATGTTGTTACTAATAAAAAATCTGTCGTTTAGATTAACAAAATCATATTAAAATTTTTCATTGTATGTATTTTCAGTGCTGTCGCCATTATATTTCTTACAATTTCGGCAATTGCTTTAATTTCTTTAATACATTTTCTGATTGGCATCGTCGCATACAGAGGTGTTTGTGTTCCTTTAAGGTAAATTGTAGTAATTCGATTTAAATTATAATATTAAAACTACAATCTCTTTCTAATTTTAGAGATCCGCAAAATGACGAAATTTTTTCTGAATTCGACAATTTGGTTGATTTGAATGAAATAATGTATCCATCAAAAATTAAAGGAAAAGTAGCATCTGGTTCATTACCTCCGTTTAAAATTTCTCACGTTATTGCTGCTTGCCAAGCTAATCAGACAATCTATGAGGTTTTGCATATTAACAACCTTGTTGATATACATGAAATTAATGAATATCCATCACATTACAAAATTAATCAAACACTTGAAAATCTTGTGCATGGCATTGATTTCGACGATAGAAGTGTTGAGATATTATCTGCCGCTGATAAGCAACGTATTTTAAGTTTAAAAGAATCTGCTTTAAAGAATTTTGATTCAAGTCATTTTATTGATAACTTAAACGATGATATAACAAAACATTCTCTTACAGAAATAGCGAATCAATTACTTGAAACTGCCAAAAAGATCGTAAGTCCAGATATGAAGGATGTTCAAGTATCTTTACGCAATCAAGCACTGCATTTAGAGACTTATGATCAAAACCTTGTTATACCAATGAAGAATCAATCCTCCGAACTAATAAAATTGGCTCAAGACTTAGACAAAACTCTTAGTTATAAAGATAGACCGTTTCAAGATTCAATACCTTTGCTTGTACAGGAAATTGAGAGAGCACAGGCTTTCATACAAAAAGATGGAAGAGCTTTTGTAAAAGCAACAGCAGAAAGTTTTACTAATCATTTTGCAGGTGAAATAATTCGCTATTTAGAAATGGTTCTTGTGTCTGTTGAGAAAAAAATTGGTATTTGTGCTCCAATCGCTAACGTATACAATGCTGGAGTTATAGCCACTTGTAATAGTATTGTAGATCCCTTGGTAAGTAAAGAAATTTTATTAAAATAAATGTTATTCAATTTGCTTAAAATGTTGTGGCAATGTTTGTTATTTATTTTTATTTATTTAGTTATTTACTAGCTTAAACTATCCGGCTTTGCCCGGAATCTATGTATGTACAGAAGTAGACAGCTATTAGGGACAATTGTTTGTATATTTTCTCAGTGTTTTTGTTCATTGATCTAAAGCGTCAATAGAAAAACAACAACTTATTATTATGTATGAAAGATGTCACGCTTACTTATCCAATATCTCCCACTTTTAAATTGATGATTCGTATTGACTGCTAAGTCATTTAGACCAAATTATAAAATAAAAAAAATTCAATATTTATTAATGTGGGGGGTACGTACCATGCCCATATATCCAATTATTAAGCGACCAACTTATTGGCTGATGATTTGTACTAATTACGAAGTAATTTTTACGAAATTCAGAAATTATACTTTAACGTTTTCAAGATATACAAAAAAGAATATTTATTTTGTATTAGAGGCACCATGCTCAAATACCTTTAACAGGAGTAGTGATAAAGGAATGACAACCTGCAGCGCTATCTGTTGAAAATTTTTGACCTCTTTTTCCTAAACCTTCGCGTAGCAATTACGAACAAAATTGCTGAAGGAAGTATCCAATTTAGTCGTTTTCGTTATTTTCAAGTTTTAAGCATCCGAACAAACCATATATATATATATATATATAACCATATATATATATTATATATATATATATATATATGGCTTTTAACATCACATACATATATTGTGTTTTTGAAGACAGTAAGTCCGTGGCATTTTGAATGAAACATCGGTTTTTGGATTGAAGATCAGCGTAGTTTTCTTTGAGCTCTATACCCTTCGTTTCTCCAATTTTTTGTTTCATCCAAAAAAATAAGATTTGTTGAAACCATCATTCGTGAAATCCCGATGATTTTACAGGCCTGTTCTGAAATCACGATGATTTTAAACGATTCTAAAATTAAGTGATTGTTAGGAATTCAAGTGGTTTTTAATTTTCCAGAGTGACTAATTTTTCGAAATCACCAGCAAACAGCTATTCTCTATTTTGCTTTCAACAAATTTTTTTCAAAACTAAATTTTGTGAGAAGAAAAAGCTAAGTTAAAATGGCAGTACGAACTTTGTTGGCAATAATTGCTTTTAAAAGGAGCAAAATTAATAATGAGCGACTTAAAAAACGTTATTAGCGAGATTTATCTAATCCTAAGGAAACAGAATAAGTTGTAAGTTAACAGCAATTTTGTACACTGAGGTAACAAAATCATAACAAACAAAATATGACTAGAAAAACAGCGGGTCTCCACAATACTTTTTAAATTTAATTGGTTTTATTTTCTTCAATATATCAATAATGTTTACATTTGACTTATACATACATATATGTATATATTAATGAGTTTACAAACTTTGTTATCTGCTGAGTAGTTTAGTTTAAATTTTGTTGAGTTTTATGTTAATATGTAATATACAGAAAGGAAGGAAAAAAGATTACAAAAACCTTTATAAAACAATTGTTAAAGAATAAAAAGTTATACTACTGAAGTTCATTTATGTGTAGATATTGACAAAATTGACATCTTATGTTGAAATTTAAAGTTAATCTATTGAATCTATCCTAAACGAGTTCAATACCAGATTTTGGTGGAGTCGTTGTGTGAAATAATGCCAAGGAAGATAATATAACATATTAAGGATCTTGTTTTGAGCTATTTGAAGTTTTTTAAGATGACATTTAGCAGACGTAGACCAGACCGGAGCACAGTAAAACATTAAAGTGTGGAACATTGATTTTATAATTAATTTTTTGTTTTCAATGTTATGGAAACTTTTCCTGTTTATAAGAGGGTACATTATATACTATCAGTGCCAAAACTAAGGAGAAACCCACATTCTCTGAAATTTAGTTTATATTTAAACATTTTATATTTTTTTAAGATTGTATTTACGACTCTTAAGTCGCCAAAAACCAAAAGCCAAAACCAAGTCAGTGGGTTCCTGTACGAACGTTACATCCGGAATAAATTCATATGTCACATTCCCTTGTCACTATTCGTCCATCTCTTCTGCCAACTATCTAAGAAGCACCTCTGCAAAAGGGTCTTATGAATGAATGGACCACAAATTGACCCCTTCGAAAAACCTCGAGCAACCTCCATCCAAACCGTTTTAAATAATCCAACAACACACGTTTTCCTACCCTCGAAATAGCTACGCCAGATGCCCATATACGATAGCCTTAGATAGATAATCGAAGGAACCGATGAAATCAATGAAAAGCCCAAGCACATATTTCGAAGACGATTGTCCGACAGAACACTTAACATGCATCCAAGCGTCTTCAACGCCTTTGCCTTCATGTTACCCGTTTGGGGTAACACCTGTACACCATGATTCTTTCCAGTACTTTTCCAAATACTGGCAAGAGACTGATGCCCGATAAGAGCGAGGATTACTCCTCATTTGATCAGGAGACTTAAGAAGCACCACAACACGAACAGATTTCCATGCCTTCGGGAAATAGCTCTCACTAATGCACCTACCGTACACCGCCTCCAGGTATTCACGGATGGCCTTCCAGATGTTCTTACACATCTCTCCGTTCTACCCATTCAATCCTGGAGGTTTTCTATCTCTCACTCAACAAATACAGTCATCTATTTCCAACCTCTCCAAGCTTGGAGGATCAGCAATCTCCACCGGAGAGGGAGGATAACTGACTGACTCCGTTCTCGGAAAGAAAACCCCGAACAAAACTTCCGTGCAGTCCAATACGGTGTCACTAACATGAAGGCAGATACAGTAAACATTACCTCGCGGTCATCCCTATTGTCCTGTACGAATCTCCTCCACTTGTCCCCCTTGACCGTCACAATCATATTCCTTGTACGTCTTAAGGCTGCTGACGTGTTGAACGTGCCGCCGCATCGTCTTTAACTCAGGGGTCCACCATTTGATCCTCTTGGGCTTCGCATAACTAGCTCGGCCCAACAATGCATCGTTCACCGTAGATGCCGTTCGGACAATCTTGTCAACCTGGTCGTCAATCATCAGTAGCCTAAAATCTTCAATTGGCACCTATGACAATGCCTACCTAACACAGTACCGATAATGGTCCCAATCAACGTCACGCGTTCACCATCGTAAAACGCCAACAGTCTCCCTAGTTCGTTGTGGACAAGTGATCATACCCTCAATGAGAATATGGTCACTTATCCCCCAATCGTCACAAACTTTCCAACTAAAGTCCAAAGCAGTAACTACCGTCCCATTCGAAGCCGTCACGTCAATGGCACTGACGCTCATTGGACCCCATAGAAGGTATACAGCTCACTATGCTCATTCAAAACGCTCAAATCTTGCGAGAGCAACCGTTCATTAAGCACTCCTCCTCGTATAAGGTTCGGATGTCCAGACTCAAGTCTGGAGATCTTGTTGAACCACATACGAGAGGAGGCATTCACATCTAGGCCGAGGATAACAGGAATACTATTCGCCGCGAGTAGTACCGTCTCCATATACCCTAGATAAGGTTCCAATGAAACGCCAGGCCTACAGTAGATGCTAGCCAGAAACATCTCTCCAAACCGCCCTTTTACCCTTACATAAACCTCAACCTGGCTATTAGCTAATTTCGTACAGTGCACGTACGAAAGATAATACGGCTCCCGGATCAGGGCAAAGTTAGCGTCCAGCCGACACATAGCTTGCCGGAGCTCACACGTCACCGCCTTCGAGCTCTGACAGTTAAGCTGCAAAAGGCGCAACTCCATTAATGTCTGGCGTTTGCTCTGGCAACCATAGTTGAGTACGTGGGACACGCAATCGACAGCATACTATGGTCTGCTGGCAGACCCTCACCGGATTAACACAGTGGGAGGCACGATGTCCTATCATGCCGCACGATCTGCACACATCCTGCTCCATCCTACACTCTCGCAGCAGGTGATCAAAACCGAGGCAGCGGTAACAGTGTGGGATCGCATCCTGTGGCCGCAGTCTGAAACTGAACCACTTTACATAGACCCTGCCGGCATCCATAAGCGTGTTCATCACACGCTCACTGCCTTCCAATACCACGTTGACTTGTCCGGCAGGGTCAGATCTTCAGGGACTGGTTACCAGCCAGTGTGGGATCCTGGATAAGTAAGCATTAAACAAGATGGGAGACAATACACCACCTTGGGAGTCCACCATCTTTATCCTTAGATGCGCCGACTTCTTTCCACGAAAGTTTGTCTGCCATTCAGGTAATTGCTCAGCCAACGTTTAGTATTATCAAGTAAGGATGAGTCAATTATATCAGGTGCCATTATTGCGTGATACACCGTATCGAAGGACTTCGACAGATCTAGGGCCACTACTATTATACAGTCACACGGTCTCCTTATTTGAGGCCAGCTGCAATTTGTGTTGTTATTTCGGTAGGGGTTGTTGTCGCTCGTGGGCCTCCATGAATTCATGCTGGTGAGGAGCAAGGTGGAAGTGGACCATCAGGGATGGAAGAAGTAGGGCTTCTAAGACCTTCACCAACGGAGAAAGGAGCGGTATGGGGCGATATGAAGATTCCGCATTGGCTGGTTATCTGGTTTATCCTCGATGTAGTGAAATATTTAGGACATTGGCCAGGTATCCTAGGACAATGGTTACAAATTTTTTCTGCATTAGCATGGTGATGCCATCCCTTCCCTTGACCTTAGTAAAGTGGATCCGTCTTCGCCAGAAGTAAAAGACGTTGGACTGGAATCACGGAAAAGATGCCTGATCTTCCCCAGTATGGCTCTCTTAGTTTTGTCCAGAATTGGTAGATGCTGAATGAATTGTCTACAGAATTGAGCCGCACATTTCCTAGCGTCTGTGTGCGCCATTGAAGGATATGGCCGTAAGATCCTTCCTATTGTTATTGGCCGATAGACTTTTAATGGTTGTCCAAATCTTATTCGAGCCAGCTGAGCATGTGTCAAGAAATATCAACCACTTGGTGCGCCGGTGTTGGTTGGTGATCTTATCAATCTCAGCCGATAATTGCTCAGTCCGCTCATCAGCAGGGTTGTCAGCGCAGAGGTGGTCACAATGATAAGCCAAACGGGCCGCATCAGAGAGGAAGTTTGGTCTTCTTCGGGATCCTTCCGGCTGGGATGAAATATCTCACCGGGGCTTGGACCAGTATCCTCAAGGTTCTCTCTCCCTGTACTGCACTCACAGGTGTGGGTTTCAAGCTTAGAAGCTCAGCCAATCCGCTTTGTTGTAGTTAACAAAGGTCCGCTGTTCAGATTCCACAAAGTGTAACAAGATGCCGTGATCCGAGTTGGAAAATCCTCATTTATGACCGCAAAGTCGGGGTCTTCTATTTGATCCGCAAAGTCGGTTCCACTGGAGTTGTTCCCCAGCCTAGAGAACCAGATTTCACGGCGGACATTGAAATCACGTAGGATAATGCAATTAACGAGGGAAATGTAGACGTTGAGAATGTTCAAATCTGCGCCACCTATATTGATCTTAATGTCCATTACCTCAAGTATCGGGTCCGGATTAGGAGCTGTAGGTGTTGGCATAAGTATATAGTACACGTTCCGATCAACGATAAAAGCAAGGCCGCCGCCGTGATCCCTTCTCCATCCTACCTTATGATGTTGTATCTGCTGGCCGTAACTAGTCTGGAACCCGCAGTCAGCGATGAAGATATTATTTTAAGCCTACAGGCCGTTATTTTTGCCACTTTAATCCTCAGGCCGTTACAGTTTGTTACAATATTGTTGGTCATCCATTAGGCCTCGGAGGTATACGTGGGCCAAGTGAACGAGATGGTGATCGAGGCGTGGGGGTGTTATTAACTACTGACGAACAGCATTTGACCACAAAGTCCTGATTCCAGTCCTTATGCGATCGAAGGTTAGTACATCTCCTCATATGATACCAGTTGTTACAACCATTATAACGAACCGATGTCATATTGGCCCTGATCTCCGCCCTACAGATTGAGCAGATCCATACCGAACGCCGACTGTGGGTAACATTTCCAGGAAAAGTGATGGTATTTGTCCGAATGTTCAACAAATGATCCCGACGACAGCAAGGTGGTATTCCAGTCTCGGTGGGTCGAAAGTCCTGAACTGGTCCTCAGGTGACACCAGTTCCCGCAAGTTGTACTTTTGACAGAGGTAGCATTCCTTCTTATCTGTTCATAGCAGATCGAACAGTACCAGGCAGGTTCTGTTCAATGCCAGCTATAATTATGAAGAAGTAAGAGAAAATTTTCCGTTGTAATTTGTTCACCTGGGAAAAATTTGATAGGGAAGTACAGATGATGCTAAGTTGGCAATCTTTGGCCGAAGAGTATTCGGGTCGTTCTAGAACGTAGATCCAATTGCCGAGGTAACGCTTTGGTTGAGTCCGTTGCCTAACTTTGTTATAAGATTGCCTATTAGATCAATCGGGGGACACAGCTTTATGTTGTCTACTACAGTTAGCACATTTCTCGAATAAAGCATTACAGTCTGCGGTTTTATGATTCCTAGCACAATGAGTACAAAATGTTTTTACCATACATCTGCTAGAACCGTGTCAAAACATTCGGCAATTATAGCATTGGGTAACTTTTTTTTATTGGGTTTTTGGTATTCCCATCTACTTTAAATGAAATTTGTGGAGGAATAATTTTGCCTCAGTTGGCCTCCAAGAGCCTACGAGGCCACCAAAAGTTTGATGCAATAAATCGATTGTGGCATGAGATATGTGGCAAGTTGCACCATCCTGTTGACCCCAAACATCGTTCACATCAATACCATGAAGAGCGGGCACAAAAACATCTGTTATCATGATGCGATAGAAGGTGTCTCCATTGACCGTAATGGTTGCGAAATATAAAATATTGGCCAATGATACCACCGTTCCACAAGCCCCACCAAACAGTCACTCGTAATGGGTGCATTAGTTTTCTGAGCCCCAAATATGACAATTTTGCTTATTAACGTATCCACCATGATAAAAATGAGCTTCATCCTAAAAGATGATGATTTTAAATGATGATTTCCAATAAATCCCAACGTTGCACAAGCGTAAATCGATTTATTTCGTTCAGCGGAGATAATGTATTGAATTTTGTGACAGAATAGAATGACATAAGTATTACCAGATGCGAAATAACCGCTGGTTCAAATTTAAAACGATAGATGGCCCACCCTATATATATGTATATTTGGATTTAGTTGTTTTTAGATATTGTAGATCACAGTAAAGTAACCGCAACTTCTTGAAATTGAAAATTAAAGAAACGCAGTAAATCACGTCTTTGCTCATCAAATGACAAAATATGATTGATATGCATTTAACTGCCGTTTATTTGTATATTTTAATATTTTGTTTTCTATACTTAGCCAAAAAAAGAAAAACTATTATTCATTATAATTTACATAGTGGATTTTAATAATAAAATATAAATAATAACAATGCTCATATATTTACAGAATGGATTTTGGGCTGGTGTCTTCTGGTGTGTGTTACTTTTTTTGCCAACTTTAATTGTTGCTGTGAAACTGTCTAGTCTTTATCAAAAATCTGACCCATATCCAGGTCCCTTAGTGGAATCGTAAGTAAAAAAATATTTTTTAGGCTTAAAAACAGCAAAGTCTGCAAAGATTTGCATAAAGTTGAATTTCAAGTGAATGATAATTATAATGTAGTTTGTTTTTGTTTAACTTTTATCGATTATATGTAGTATTATTATTCTTTTTTTTGTAAACGTGTTGTTATAACTCTGTACAATGAACTAAAACAAATAAATTTTCAGGGAGTATTTGTATGATGCTTACAGTGAGCGTGACCACATTCCATTAGCAAAGTAAGTAATAAAGTGTTTTTGTTAATTTTTTTATTTGTATTTTACTGCTACTTTAAGAAAATTGAAAGTAAATATACATAAAGAATTTAATTTGTCATACAAACATTTTAAAGTTTACATACATAAATATTAAGCCAATTTATTGAAAGCGACACTTTTACCAATGTGATTAAATTTTCATGATACTAATAATGGCATATTAATAAAACAGTTAATTGCTAAGTACGCAAGTACCATTCATATTTTTTTATGTACAAAATTGTAAACTTGAGAAAGTCTTACAACAGTTTTTTTTAAACATACATACGTACAAGTGTTCCTTGCATTTTATTAAAGTAGATATCAAGTGAAAAAATAATTATTTGATGGAGCCGTGTTCGCTTTTAATTATAAATTTAAAAAGCCAAAATTTTATCGTCACTTAATGTACATTGATTTTCTCAAAATGTTGCTGTTGCTTAATTCAATTCAAATCCGTTCATATTTATAGAAGCAGTATTATTATCTCGCTTATAGACTAGTGTCAATTTTTACCAAAATCCTGCCAAACTGTCCTCTTTCTCTTTGATAATGAGTATATTTTAATTACATATGTACTTATAGTTGTAAAAAAAATGTTCTTATAAAAAATAACCAATGCCACATACTAATTGCAACAGTCTGTATTAAAACGTATTCGATTTAATGCAAACGCGTAAAAAAATTACAAGAGTTATTTTTACATACACATACGCTTTGGGTACATCTGTTCAGGGGCATTAATATTTTTATGTTAGTCTTTTTCTTTTTTATTATTTTTTGTAATGTTCATGACATATTGTGCGTTATGTTTTTATCCCTTTACATGTTGTACAGTGGTCCAAAAAATAAACGCCGCAAAAATAAAGATCGCAGGCGTCGGGATTATTATGAGGATCCTATAGGGTCAAGCTCACACGGAATCCCACCAGTTGCAGCTGGTGTACGTGATACACG